>JBBPQP010000403.1:0-27140 GCA_038092555.1 Boletus subgraveolens | reverse complement strand
ATAAAGTAATAAATCTTAATATTATTAAAAATAAAAATATAAATTAATTCTCTTTTAATACAATTTTAATCCCCATTCTTTCGAAATTCTAAAATGAGAAAAGATACAACACCCCCCCAGGCTCTCTTCTCACCACCTCCTGTTACTCCATCGTGCCATCATGCCACATCCCCGCATATGTTGTCTTGTCAGGATTTTGCTGTGCGTCGTTGGGTGCAATCCTCTGGTACTCCATTACCAGTAATCCCCTGTCGCCTGGCCTCTCGGTCTGATATCCCGTCCCCAGTCATTCCCCATCGTTTCACCACACATTTTCATAGCACAGCGGTCATTGCAGATGAAGATGAAGACATTGAAGAAGATGTCACTCCACTCTGAGTCCCAGTGAAGAAGATCAAAGGTGCAATGGGGAAGAAGAAACGTGCTGGCGACGAGGATTCTACTACTCCAATTACTAGCAAGGTTGAAGTTGACGAACCCACTCCAATCCCAACAAAGAAGGCCCAGGGAAGAAAGAGCACCAAGAGTAAGGGTAAGAAATGTACTGCAGACGAACTCGATGACGACAAGACTGCTGCCGATGGAGATTGTACTCAGAAATCGAAACACCAGCATACTGGCAAGTAGGCCGTCTCAGGTGCGTACTGGAGTCTTGATTTCTTTGGTGCGTACTCAGTGTACCCCATCACAGGGCTTGATTCCAATCAGCTTTCTCTCATCCATACCTGTAATGCTGTGGATTCCAATACATGTATCTCTTGTCCGCACCTGTATCGAAGTAGACTGCAATGGATCGTCGTGTATTGCTATATATGGTCCTGTGTGTGTGGGTGAGATTATACTAATAGAGCGGGTGTCTGATGGAACACCTGGAGATAATATGGTTTGATTCGACCATTTGAGTTCCTAGCTATGGCCATATATCCTTGACCTCGGGCAGCCTATAAAACATTCAGACTACAGGCCTCGTATGATCAAGTATATATGTATATGGGTATATTCATGTTTTACTATTTTTGTGATGCGACTAACTCTTCTAGATTGTGTTTTTGTCTTTCCTCATTGACGTGGCGGGTTCACTGGCTTGATAGGACATCTAGGGTCGTTGGTTGGTGGTTTTGGTGGCCCAGGTACATTTTCCGTCTCACACTTTGGCTGTTTGTGCTGATTCACCTTTTCTGCAGCTAGTATCTTCGTTTCAACTCATTTCGAGTCGAGACGTGCACTGCTCGATGCGCCACCTTTACCACACCTTTCTCCATCCATTCCGACGCCATTTGCATTGTTTCGCCACTCCAGTTTGTCCTTGATGCTTCCCAACTTGGCCTACTCACCTAATAGACCTCCTAGGCCTATAACTCAACTTGGTGTGTTCACTTTGTCAACACGCCGCTCCCCATCGCTTCTATGGCATGTCCAGTGGTCCCCGAAGCTGCCTGGGTCGTTTCGCCACAGTGCTTCACCCTTGGCAGTTCCTATTTCCCCTTTTTCACCTTTCTGACCCCCTAGCCCTATATCTCGACATGGCAACTTCGTATCCACAATGCGCCACTTTCTATCGCTCCCAGGGTACCTTCTGTGGTCCCTGAAGCTGTCTGGATTGTTCTGCCGGTGTGCTTTGTCCTCAACGTGTCCCAATTCATCATTGTCGGCTTTATGGCCTTCTGGCCCTCTAACTCAATGTAGCATGCTCGGATCGTCAAAGCGCTGGTTCTCGTTGCTTGTGGGACACCTGTCATGCATCCTGACACCGCCTAGATCATTCTGCCGCAGTGATTTGGCCTCAGCGACTCCGAATTTGCCCTCTTTGCCTTTATGGGCTTCTGGGCCTATAACTAGACATGGTGCGTTTGTTCCTTCAATGCACTGCTTCCTAACGTCTTTAGGGTGTCCTATGGTACTGTGGAGGTGGCCTACCACAGCTGTTTTGACTCCTGGCTCATCTGGCTCATCTGGAGTGCTCCTCGGTAAGTTATTGTCATCCCCTCTAGACTCCAACCTTTTGCGCTCGTGTCCTGATGTGTTCCATGGTTGCTTAGGTTGATTCCTAGGATCCTCGTTGCCCTTGGATGCTCCTGATGCATTCAGTTCATCGCCAGTAAGCTCGATGTCGCAGCTCGCAAGATATTTCCTCTCCCCCTCGAGCTTGATGCTTGGAGGTTTGTTCTGTCACGCAGGTTGTTTGTGTGGGTTAGTGAGTGGTGGAGGAGGCTCTGGGGGTACTCTGGGTATGTCCACAATGTCCATCAAGGTGTGCTGATTGTATTCTTCAGCTTCCGACATCGATCGCTCATGCAGCGATAACAACTGCTTCTCCCCTCAGTTAATGTGTTTCGGTGCATTTTATCACCCTCACCCTCACCCTGCACATCCCAGCGACTTCCTATGACCTTCCTGAAGGTCTGTGACTCTGTGTTTCCATGCGCAACACCTCCATTTCGCCATCCAGCCAGTTCGCCACCTTGGTCAACTGGTACCGTGCTCGTTTTGAGTCGTGGCCTGCTATCTTGGGTATGTGCATTCTCCATGTTGTCTGGGGGCTCTGTGGGCTTCATGGGTCGATGCATTTCATCACCATTGTCACCCGTTGCCTCCATGCTCCCTCCTGACACTTTCTCAGCTTCTGACACAACCTCCATGACTCCCAGCTTGCCGTCTTGTTCCTGTGGGCCCTCAGGCTTGTTGGGGGGTTCTGTGGGCTTATCAGGACAGTGCTCATCACTGCCCATCGTGTCCCCAGGGTTCTCCAACAGTCTCACCAGGCTCTGGAACTCCATTTCTGGTCAGTCATGGCTGCACCATCAGGGAATTTTTTAAGTGCAGATATGTCCAGATAAATATGATCAGGTGGCTATCAGACTAATATGACTGGATCAATATATATATAGCATTATCATTTTCTAGTCATAATGATGATAAATAGATAATAGTTTATAATATCTGGTGGATATTTTGTTGTTGATCATCTAAATATCAGTCAGACATAAGATGGATAATGATATGTAATTCTACCAAGGAAATGGTCTACCCTTATTATATATATCATTGATGATCATAGAAAGACCCAGAGTCAGCCAGAAGTGTGGGAAAAGATTTATAAGCAGCATGGATTACATACTATGGAGAATCATTGTTTACAACTGACCAAAGGTGTGGGAAAAAATTTGTAAGCATTATATAGGAGATGTCAAGTGAAGTTATTTACTTAGTTCATATAGTACACTTCTGGCCAAAGGTGTGGGAAAAAAATTGTAAGCCCTAAATGAGATGTTTTGTAGACTTGTTGTTTTTTTCAGCAAGCTTGTGAACTGGCCAAGGGTGTGGGAAATTTTTTGTAAGCCCTAAACAACATGTTTTGTAGACTTGTAAATTTTCAGCAGGCTTGGAACTGGCCAAAAGTGTGGGAAAAAATTGCATAAGCCCTAAACAACATCTTTTGCAGACTTGTAAATTTTCAGCAAAGGAACTGGCTGAATGTGTGGGAAAAAAATTGTAAGTACTGTACAGCACATAGTATATAAACCCATCCTTCTTCCTTTCCTTCTTTTCTTCACTCTTGTCTCTGAGTTCTGTCTCAGGTCAAGGGTCACTCTAGACTCTAGAGTTACAACCAGGTAAGTTGATACTTGTGTGAATTCACTTGTAAGTGTTTTATTTTCACTTTTTTTGTTGTTTTTATTAGTCACAAAAGTCACTTTGTAAGTGTTTTTCTTGTCTTTATTTCGCTTTTTTATGGTTTTTACTTGTTACAGTTGTAGTTTATAATGATAGTTGATATATTAGATAGTCTATATATTATAAATTAAAATGCTTAATCATATTTTGTGTTATTTTATGATGAGTGATAAATGGCTAAAGTGCATTCTACAATGAAAGTTTTATTGTGTTTCTTTTACCTTTCTGAGTTCAATGATATCAATGATAATGCATGATAATGCATGATAATGTCTGATACTCTGTGCCAGTATTACAAGACTGACTATACATATATAAGTATTATGAACCTGATCATATATATCAACTTGAGCAAGTTGCTATATATTATATTGATGATCAACATAGTCACATATGTAGATTCATATTATCCATTTAAAAATAATGACAGCTTTGACCAACACTACAAATGCTCCCAGAGATTATATACCTCTATCAATGTGTGTATTATTCTAATATATCCTATAGGGCTTCGCAGGATAGTTAATGTTATATCTGAGATTATCATTCCATTAAAAATCCCCTGATAACAATGCACTCTGTGCACTCATGCTGTCCTCTGTCCTCTCACCTTGGTCCATCATGGCCTTGGTGTCCTCCACTCCAGCATCATTGGTCATCTGTTGACCATCTTGCTTCCACACAAGTGATGTGCTAGGCTGGTTCTGTGCATTTGCATCTGCAGACACTTTCACTGTGCTTGTCACAGTGGTCTCATCTGTAGATGTCTCCACTTGACTGGTTTCAGCTGTTCAAGTTCTCTTGTTAGCCTCCCTGACCTTGACTTCGTCACCTGCTGCCTCTTGGCTCTCTCCACTCAATGTGTTTTCACTTGGCGGTGTCTGTACTGTGTGTGTGGTACCTGGTTGGTCATCAAGGGATCTGTGTGACTTGCCCATTGGCCTTGTGGGCCCTGTGTGTGTTGTGTGTGGGTTCATGATGTCAGTGGTCTTCTCATTGACCTTCTGACTGCTTGCCAGGGTTGCAAGGCTTATGTTGCCAGCAATTTGGTTCATGGTACCTTCACCCAGTTCCTACACTGTGATCATTTTCTTGCCAACTCTCCCATGTGATTTCTTGACCTGTTTGGTCTTCTCAACTTGTCTGTGGCCCTTTGACATCTTTGCATGCTGGGGTGACTTGTCAAATTTCTTTGTTAAATAATCTAGATATTCCTGTGCCATCTTGAGTCATATCATGGACATAAAAATTGAATTCAAAATAAAGGACACCATTAGGTGCCTTGCTTATGCATCCAAAATCTTGTCAAATGGTTCTGGGGTGGTTCCTGCAAGGTAACTGGCTAGTCCCTGGGCTTTGAGAGTTTCCTGGACCTTCCCATGCCATGTTGACCAATTTTGGCCATGTTGACTGAGTGCAGGAATTTCACCAATGGCCATTTTCTGGGATTCAAGTTCTGGGTGAATGGGCTACTGAGCTAGATCAGGGCTCATAACCTATAGAAATAAGTCTGTAGTTGCTCAATGTAGTCACTGAGCAAAAGGCTACAGTATGAAGTATCTAATAAGGTAGTCACTACATAAGCTACCTATCTCATGTATATTCCAACACAAGAGCACCAGGTTGGGAAAGGAAGATATCTTCACACTAGCTGCAAAGATTTTATCTGTCAATTCATTCAGATTGAAAGGTACCAGTAACACATATGCCAAATCCATGAGAAGGTTGATGCTATACAACAGACATCAGAACCCCTTCCTAACAAATCTGAGGAACATTACCAGACTGGAAAAGCACAAAATCATCCTGTAGACATCTTGATTTTCACCAAACAAAATTCTAACGACCCAGCTGCTAAGGTACTTGCATTCAGCCCATTATTTTGAAAATGTTCTAATGTAAACCTAGGACTTCATATTCAAACTCAAGCACCATTTAGTACCTCAGATTACAGCAATCCACATGTCAGACTCAGAATTAAATGACAACACGAATCCATCACTGACTGCCAGGCTTGGTAATGCCTTTTGCTCATTGGAGACAAACCAGGACTATGTCATACTCAAAAATGGTCACATATATCAACACTATATCCTTCAAATCAACTACACAACATATGATGTTTGCCATGTGGATGATATCTTTAATCCAACTATGGAGCACTGCAACATCATGATGCTCCATTGTCCAGAGTCTGATGATGACCATCATCCATTTTGTTACACCAGGATACTCAGAATATATCACACCAATGTTTAGTACATTGGACCACAGATGAAGGACTACCTGCTTTGGTGAATCAACTTCTCACATGTGCATTGGTTTGAGCAGGTCCCACAACAAGACTTACATGGACTCAATGCTTTGAGGTTCGTCCATATGGATGATCCTACAGCATTTGATTTTGTAGACCCAGTGATGTATTGAGAGGCTGCCATCTTCTACCTGCATTCAGACATGGTAAATGTTGCCAAGAACAGATTGCAACATTGCTCATTGCATGCAATTTGAAAGATTGGAAATATTATTATGTTAACAGATATGTTGCCTTGCTTGGTTCTGTCTACTGGCCTATACTTGTGTTAGATTCATAGATTGTGACATGCTTCTAAGGTACCATTGGGGTCTCAGCATTGTGCATATGTACTCCCATGTTCCACATACCTCTAATGAACCCTTCACTGCAACTGGAAACAGGCCAGCTGCTCAAGCCATGTCTTCTACAAGAATGCTGATTCCGTTTTCTTAAATTTGCATAGAAAATCCCAGCATAGTGACTAAGATGTTTGAGATGATCCTGATGCTGAATTTTTACTTCCTTACTGGGATGGTATGGAACTGGAGTGGGAAATAGTTGACTCCACCAAGGAAAAGGATTCTGACTCAGATGCTGATGATTCAAATGATATTTGTTAGCAGAGGTATGCACTTGGAGCCAACTTTGACTGGTGACAGTGAGGCAAACATGTTTTGAGTGAGACAGGATGTTATGTACTAGTAATACTTAGTCATTGGCATTTATCGAGTGTAGTCTGCCTACCAAAAACAGAAATGAGATGAATACTACAATGGATATCTGAGATTGGAACTATGTTGCATGAATGCTCACCATTTCACAGTGCACACAAAGCATTTTGCAAGCTGTGGTTGTGTTTTGGGGGAGAGAAGCTGTAAACCACTTGAAATACACTGGCAGATGAGAAGGAACAGAAGTCCCAGGGAAAACAAAGACAGGCTCATGCATGATGACCATTGTTACCATGTGATTGAGCACCTACAGAAACTATACAGCTGAAAAAAATGTGGCTGAAAATTTTAAGCTATGCACTTAGACTTGTCTGGGTGATCCTCTTGTCCTCAATCACCCTCTGGACCCTCCATCATCATGTCCTTCATGATGCACTCTTGAATAGCACCCATGTTCTTACCATGGGCCCATGTTTGAACTTGGTGGTGAAAACAATGGAATAGATGAATTCAGGGCAACCATACCTTCAAGCAACCCCATAAAAGTGACTACTCTGATTCACCCACATTTGATGATTCAACAATGGCATGCAAACTTTCTGCAGTTCAGTCTATTCATCCTTGCATATAATGAGAATCATACAAGGTTCTACCAAGATCCCTACAGCTGTGTGCCATCATTCACCAGAGATGTTAGGATAACACTATGGCTGAGTTGTTCCACCCCAGCTTTTATCTGAAGTCTACTTACCTAGACTCATCTTCATCTTTCCACATTCTTGACACTCCTCTGGACTCTTCTTATTCCATTCTGCATATCAAGTAAGTGTTCACACAAACTTGAAGTCAGGTGGCAATCTAATGGTGACCCACTCCAAATCTTGCTTATCAAGAGTGGTTGTCCATCTCTCCATCTGTGTCATACACCACCTCTAGCCTGCTTCCTCCAACATTGTCATCACAGCAGCAAATGCAATCCCAATATCCTCAGCATATGCCACCACACTGTACAATCTCCTGGAGTATCCCTGTATTCCCCTGTCCCAACCACCAGTCTGGTCAAACATACCACACATGATGCCTGCTACAGTCTCCTCTTCCATGCAATCACACACCCACATATCTCCCTCCTTACAACTTGCTCACTATGCAGATAATCAGCTTGACACAGCCATCATGCATCTCACATGCAGCTCCTCTCTCTTCAATGCTGCTGGAATGTGTATCATCTGGTAATGAGGCATGAATCTATTTTAATAGTAACATCTCATTTTACCGAATATGCCTTATCCTCTCCATCTGGTATCCTCCTTCTTTCATCCATCTGGCATTAAATTATGTGATATCACTGATCCCAATATGCACTTCATACTCATCTCTCTATCCACCTGCCTTCCATGTATCCAAACCAAAGTGCGCTATCCCCCACACCATCAAGCCACCCCAGTGTCCCAAAAAAACCAAAATTCCTCAGCTACCCCACTGACCCACCCAACTGACTCTACTCCCCCTCCTTGTCAAGCCATTTTGACAAACTGGCATCATTTCAAAATCCCCACCTTGATCATCTGCTCAAAGACTAACCAACACATTCCCACCTCATGCAAGAGCTAGTATGTTCTCGCCCCACATCCTCATTGATCTGGTCACATTTCTTTGTTTGCATATTGTCATTGTCATTGTCGTGCAACTCATATTCTCATTTCAGAACAACATTGGTGCTTGATGCACCAGGACTGACACAAGTCATACAAAACAGCACAATTATGTACCTCTTGCTCCATAATGTCTCCAATCCCTGAGTTGTGGTAGGTGTCTCGTGGTCTCATCAGATTAGCATGCTTCCAACCATTCACCAAACTGGTGACCATATTAGAGTGCTCGTAACCATGCACACCTCACTTAGTGGCTGCTCTGCTCACCAAGATACTTCTCTCCCAGATCAATGGACAGACCAATGCGTGCAATACACACTACCTTCCCAAAGAGATATGAAAAGCAGGCAAACAACTGTTATTGTTTGATTATGACTCACCTTACCCTCATCTCCTCAACTTTGACTTTGACTTTGACCTCACCTTCACCCTTGTTCTCCTTGCTTCTGCATGCAGTGAGAGTCCATCCTCTTGGGTCTTCAGACAAGGACAGAATGCATTCATGAATGGCACATTAAAGATTATATAGACCTGGAGTAGGTGAGGAATCAAAATTGTCCCATTACTCTAGCTGATGCCTCAACAGGATGTTCAATGAAGTAATATTGAGCAATTTCAAGGTATTAGTAGTTTGGCCCAGTGAAAAGTTCGATGGTAAGAAGATGGAAGATGCAGAGCCAGTGTTTGTCTATGTCTGATACTTGTATGAATTTGATGAGTGCTCTGAATACATGTTTCTGTGTAGACTTTCTTTGATATTTTATAAATTCCTGATGCTGCATTGACATAGCCATCTCAGACCTAAGGCAATGGCATGAGTCATGGGTATAATGGGCCTATCATGGATATGGGTTGATCAACTACAAGTGTAGAATACATTGTTTCTAAATATGGGTTAAAACCACAGTATGTACAGGTAAGGTTGCAGGCACCTGTGTGTTTATCCCATGTCATTGCAAGTCAGATCTGTCTGAATGCTTCTGGTGGGGTCAGAGTAAGAGAACTGATACATCTTGCATGTTGTTTCTTTTGCTTGCCTTGGTTGACATTCCAATGTCTGAAGTTAATAAAATATTTTGTTTGGGTTAGTTGGCATGATTAACAATAATACAGTCAGATATTTACCATTTGATCTGGCCCTGATCATGTCTGAGAGTGGGTGCCTGTGTTCAGAGTGTGGGCAATTCATAATCATTTGTTGATATTATAAGGTCAACAAGTATCAAAACAATATAGGTTGATCATTTTCTAACAATCATTTATCTTAAAGATAAGTACTTGTTAATGTAGTTCATACACTTTCAGAATGCATACAAATTCTCATTGCTTATAAACATTTATTGCTTTCTTGGCATGATTGAAAGCCTTTATCTGAACTATCTGGTTAAATCTGCTCTTCACTGCTCCCCTGATGATTGCCTCCCCATCCACTTTTGTGAGGCTCCTGCTGCTCCTAGTGCTGCTGATATAGCTTTACCTGCCCCTCCTGTTGACCAGAATATTGAGAAGCTAAAAGAGAACTTTGACCTCAATAATGTCAGTGGTGATGAAGAAAGTGAAGAGCAGTCAGTTCCCAGGGCCCATGGTAGTCTCTATGCTGACAATCTGCATTCAACTGTAATCACAACTACTGACCTGCTTGTGACAATGCAGTCATTGCAGAAGTCTGCCTCATCTGCAGATGTCATGTTTTTCTTCCTAAAATGCAAGGGTGAATCAACCTCTTGTGTTATATGCCAGTAAGTCACCCAATTGGTACTATGTGACTATTCTGATACAAATCTTAGACAAATGAAGCATCAGAACCTGCACAATTCCCCCCCAACTGTTCATTTACATATGGCCCCAAAACTTCAAACACATCCAAATGGGCCCACATCAAAAAGTACCACCTCAACATTTACCTAGAGGAAACTGAGAAGAGCCAATGGAGGGTTGGGCTCAAGATTGTCAAGGTGGCCTTTAGTGTTGGTTATACTTTCCATATGCTTCACCAAGTCCTCAGTGTGCTAAACACCTCAATATGATCACTCCTGTCTCTGCATTGAAGTGACCAGGGGGATTTATCTTTTCCACATGGTCAAGATGCTCTGGAAAGTGGATTACCCCCATACATGCTTCCAGTATTCCATCAATATCTGATGCAGTTCATTGTGGCAGATGATCAGATATGTGATTGTCACCACCAGAGTTCATTAACCCTATCTTCACATCACTAATCGCCCAAACAGTTAATCAATGTGATTGAATGTCCTGAATTCCAGTGTTCACTGCTGCTCCTCCACCATGACCTGCAGGATTCTCAGATTCCATGCTGAACAAAGATGCGCAAACTTGTCATTCATGCATGAAGGCAGTATTTCCTCATTCTCAAACTTGATCTCACCATATGTTAATTGTTCAATTCTTACAGCTTTTACTAACCGTCACAACAGAAGTCCGAAGGGAAAATTTTGTTCACAAGTGACATTTGGATGGATGAGAATTTCCAGCCATACCTGGCCTTGATGGCACACTGGGTCACAAAGGGTGACCAACCAGGTTCACTCAAGATAAAGGCAGCACTAATCACATTTCATCATTTCTCTGGAAGTCACACAGGAACAAACATCACAAGGACAATCTTACACCTCTTAAATCATATGGAGATTACCCAGAAAGTACACATTTGTCTTTTCTACTGATTTTTAAACTCAACATTCACTCAACAGGTTGGTCATTTCACCCTCAATAACACCAAAAATAACAATCAAGGATGCAAGAGCTATCATCACTGCTTGTACTGCATGGTATTGAGTTTGATCTGGTCAATAAGTGGATTATATGCTTCCTGCATATCCTTAACATTTGCTTCAGAGATATTGTCAAGCAGTACATGGATGTCAACTTCTTGGCAGTCAGTGCACCCTGGGTTGATGTGCTCAACCCAACTCATGTACTATATACTCTGTTATTTTTTTTTTGGTAATATCAAACATGTTATTCTGCCTACATAGCAGCTTGAGCTGACTCAAAGTCAACCAGGCTGACTTGAGTCAGTAATTCAGAGCCAGAGTAAACATAGCCACTGGCTCAGCTCAATATACAGCAGCTGCCTGCTCAGCTATGACTCAAGCTGGCAAAAAGTCCAAGCTGTGGCAACACTAGGCTAGATATATTTATTATATCCCAAACTTATTTGTCTGACAAGAAATAGTTTAGGTTTGGATGTTTTGAAAAGGGTTGTTATTACAAATGGCCCATGTCATGTTTCACTGGACCTTGACAGGGTTTTTTGGTGGCTGTTCTGTTATTCTGTTGAAATATAAATATCTATTTCTTCATTCTATCAGGTGCTTTGTTTCAATTGTGCATTCACCACTCACCAATGGGCCATGCAAACATGCTAAGGTGACCACTGCTAAGGAGGATCAACACTGAAGCACCTCATATTGGCAGCTGACATTGCAGATGCTAAAAATATCTCACTCATTGATTTTATTTATTTATTTTCAGGCCAGTCCAATGGGCTCAAACACAACTGTTCATGAATAGTAAGTTCATATGTAACATATGGCATGTTAATCTGTGGAACACTTTTCTCAAGGTGAGGCTTCACAAAATCAATGTGGGTACATTCATATTGTTATTCATATATATTTTTGGTTAATATTCATTTTTTCAGGTTTTAAAGCAAGCAAGTGAGTCAAGCTTGCCAACTATGTTGCAGAAAACAAGGACCAGCTATGGAACACTTACAAGCAGGTCTATCCTGCACAGCAGCAAGTGTAGAACAAGAGATTCAAAATGCACAGGTAAATCAGCAAATCTCAGAGACATGCAGCAAACTCAAATGCAATCTGTAACACAGTCAGTGCTGCATTTGCAACTGTGGATCACAAGGTATGTTGCTCTCTTTCTGCCATTTCTGTTCTTAATAACTTATTGTTATATAGTGGACTTCTCTTTGTGTGACAACTAGTATAAAAGGGCTCTATAATGCTGTTTGGGGCACCATCAATGACCTTTCTGCTCCAAAAATCTTTTTCTCTAACAAGGCTAAAAAACTCCTAAAGGCTGTGTTTGATCTTGACCCACAATGATTGGCTTTCAAGTTTAAGTCTTAGATCATTAGTGGAATGGGTATGTCATTATTACATATGTGACCTATTGCCTATTAATTTTTTAAAATTGTTTCAGACCTCCCTGCTGTGAGCAATTACCAGTGCTCATTGAATAAACTCATGAGCCAATGCCAAACACATATCCAAGATAAATTTGGTATGTAACTAAGTACCTCCCATAGCCAGCACAAAGTGCTAACTGAAACAGAGTTTATTCTCACACAGAAGAAGGCCAAGCATAAGGTAAAAATGAACTATGACAACTATGAGGGCAATATTATTGAAAAATATGCTGTGGCACTCACAAGATGGTCAATTAATGGTTCAATCAAAAATCCAGGGAAGTTGGGTCAGATGGACCTTGAGAAATTACTCAACCTACTTAAATCTGAGAAATGCAAATTGGTCACATTGAATACAGCATTGCTTGCTGCTTGCATCACTAATAACAAGGCACATCAAGCATGTGGTGAAGTAATGTACAAACCACATCAGTATCATTCAGTAACTCAAGTTCAGAGTAGCATCATAATCCTACATAGAGTTTCATGGCCATCTCAATCTTTAACAAAGAATAAAACAACACATCATGATGGAAAGAGGGCATCAACACAAAGTATAAATGAGCAGGTGAGAGGTTGGGATGTGACTCTGTAGATGAACATCAACAGCAGTATAGAGGAAGGCATCAAATGACATCACATAGGCAGGCAATAATATGTAGTTACATGAGTGGCACAGTGGATAATTAGAAAATATGCTATAAGTGGAACCACCAAGAAAAAACAGTAATGGGGCAAAGTGTGCAATATTGACAGCAGCAAGTGATGAAGGGATAGTGCAATAAGTTCCAACATTGATGGTAGCAACAGTGATGAGGGAATATGTGACAAATTGCAATGTCAACAGGAACAACAGCAATGGAGGGGACATATAATGAGTGTGATGTCAACAGCAACAATGGCAACAGAGGGGATGGTAATTGATGAAGGTCTTGCTCACTTTGGTCTTGCTTACTCATTTTCTCTTCCAAACTCTTCTGGTTAAGATCATTCAACATATAACTGAAATGTGCATAGTTAGTCCATGGCAGAAAGTGGTAGCTCTGACCTGCTAAAATGTTAACATTGCTGCTTATGGCCACTTTATGGAGAGATGGTGGTTAGAATGTAAGAATAAAATTTTAATCAAGGCTGGATTCACCTTTTCAAGCAGCCACAGGGTAAGCAGGTAAGTGGACCATCAGGGGAAAACAGAGAGAATGCAAAGGGGTGTCAACAGGGAGATTGTTAGAGTTGTGCTCTGCAGGCAATGCCAGAATGCTGGAGTTGACTGTGGGGTCAGGACTTGGCTTCACTGTATATGGTACACCCTTGCACAAGTCCTGGGTGTTCTGAATTTTGGAGGATCAGAGGTTCAAGAACTTAAGATGTTGTTCACAATGCCAAGTGGAGAAAAGGGTTCAGAGGTGAGTTGTCAAGACTCAAGTGGAGGTCAGGAGTAGAGGATAAAAACTAATATTTGAACTAAGGTCTTTACAGGAGTATCTCAGAGGTATTTATACTATGAAGGGCATAGGATTACTAATGGAGTTCATAAGTGTCTGGAGTAGAATTGTCACCAGAGCTGTGCTCCTGAGCAACACACAGGTTTGGAGGTGAGTATGTAGCAGAACTAGTACAAATAGAGAACAAGAGGAATGGAGTTAAGCAAGGAGAAATGGAGACAGATATAAAAGGATATATGAAAAGTCTGGAGGTCAAGGGGTGTGTCTATGGTAAGAATGCACTGGAGTTTGTATGTATAGTAATGGAGTTGTGTATAGTGCCAGAGTTGGACTTGGCAGAATTTCAGGATAACAGAGATGGGTTGTTGTTGTTGTTGTTGTTGTCCCCAGATGATGATGATGATGGGATGTTTGAGCAAGATAGTATAAGATAGTATTTAAACTCCACTGTTGGAGTAGCTGGGGTTTGTTGAGTCAGCTAATTAAGATAGGCACATAGGCTATATTATTCATCTGATATGTAATATTTTCAAACTTTTTGGACTTTACATCTAAACTATACTTTTCTTCATACTTACCAACATATTGCATGTAACCATGGGAAAGAGGCACTTGATCACAATGATGTCATAGCATGTGTTATAATTTCCACTCTTCTCTCACAATGCTATACTTCTTTTTCCCATCATTAACTTCTATTTCTTACAACTGTGTACTTCATTTGACCATACTTATTATTTCTGATTTTGCATGACATGGTCTGTGCACTATTCTCTCCTCTATATAAACCTGTACTTTACATATATCATAGCACCTCAGTCTAATCCACTGGTTATTGTCAGTTCTAAACTCTGATTAAGGATCTAAGACTATCATCACTTCTCTTCTACTCTTATCATCACCAGCTGTGGTATATAGCTGCAAGTTAGTTGTTCAGCTAGTGGTTGCATTTTTGCAATCATAACACCAGCCCTTTCCAGGTGTTCAAATATTGGATATGACATCATCAGAGCACTGAAATCTCTATATATAGTGCTTTATAGTACATATATTGTGTAAAAAAACTATATTAAAAAATTCCTATTTTTGGCCAACATGTATCACTGGTGTTGTCACTGTTGTTAAGGGGTAAGAGTGCATGTCCCATGGCATGCACAGTAGCCATGAGAAACAATTGGGAGTGGATGGCTATGAGAACAGTTCCCATGATCTGTTCTGAGCACAGCCTTAGCTGAGATAGTGTTATGGTATCTCATCTTTATCTAATCTATATCTGTCTAGTTGGTTGTCCTTGATATCCAATATATGCTAAGTAAGTATTGAGGGCAAGAGTAATTGCCAAAGTTGCTCCCTAGGGCCTTACTACCAAATTAGCATGAAGTGTGACATAGCAGTTTTGTTACTATTATGCACCATAAATGGTGACACACTGGTGGAATTGTGATAATGAAAAAAATCCATAGGATACAATCCATGACCCTTTTTGTCACACTTATGACCAGTGACTGTAACAATGGTATATGAAGTATATGTTTCCCTTGCCAATACGGCTAGAGTTGTACTCAGAGTGGATAGAAGGTAGTTTCAAATCAGTCTATGGAGACTTCAACCAGTTCCTAGTGCATTGGAGATCCTCCAAAGACTCAAGCCTCAGTGGTGAGCAAAGACAGTGTGGAGACAGAAAAAGGTCCCAGTGAAGAGGAGGGATAGAATTATCCCTATGATGAGAGAGGAAGACAGGAAGGGGTTCCTACCTCTGGGTCAAAGAGGTCATTGGTGATCAGGTCTGGGTCTTGATACCCAGCAACTAGGAGCAGAGAAATGGAGAATGGGACAACAACTGTGAGGCATTGGTGAGGTGATGAAAGAGATGGCCTTGAAGAAGGAAGGCAACAACCAAAGAGCTAGCAAAGGCTACTTGAAGGTTGGCAACCCCAAAAGAGAGGATGAGAGGTGAGAGTGACAAAACAAGAGCAAGTGGGAGGAGATTGCAGGAAACAGATGATGAATCACAATAGTTGTACTGTAAGGTGTATACTTGTTGTATAGATCAAGGTTAGAGAGAAAGAGATGTTAGAGCAGAGCTCTAACTTATATACCTCAGCTATAAGAGCTTTAGGGCAGGTATATCCCTATCCAGCAGTAACCAAGTATAGTAAGAGTACAACCAGATTAGAAAGGCTGGTGCCAGTCTGCTAAGGTAAATGACAGGAAAGGAAGGAGGGTACTTCTATGGGAGTATGGTAGACACAAGAATGCATCATGGGAATCATCATGACACAATATGTTGTGATGGTACAATGATAGATCATGTGATGAAGGCAGTATCAGTGGATCAATATGAGGGATTGGAATGATCTAGGAGAGATAGCACAGGAGAGGTAGCTGTGTGAGAATGGATGGCACAGGCATGGAGGTTGTGTGTGGAGGGGTAGCACAGGAGAAGTGACTGTGCAAGAATGGATAACACAGGCATGGAGGTTGTATGTGGAGGGGTGGTACAGGAGGGGTGGCTGTGCAAGGAGTGTGCACATGGCTGGTGACATGATGGGTTGAGTGAGCATGCAGATGCATCAAGTCCAATGACAGAAGTGATCACATAAGGGTCAGGAGGTCATGGAAAGAGAAAAGACCAGGTATGACACCAAAACTGTAACACTTTTGACCTTGTTCCAACATTTAAACAGGTTCTTTCCATCCAACTCTTATATCTTCAACTGCAATTGTATATATTATGGACTCTTCCACTGTTAGTTGAGTAACTAACCAACTTTAGTATGGTCTTGAGTTGATTACACTGTATGGTGCACTATCAACATTCATTTGCTGCTCTCTATGTTGGAGATTTTATTTGTCCATTTTAAGCTGATTACAAGATCCTAATAGCAGCTGAGCATTCAAGAAATTATCACAAAAGAGTCATGATAAGAATACAGTTTGCAATGAGTGATGTAATCATGATTACAATACTCACAGCAATTGCCATTGCAACATGGACTCTTTCATCAAAAGGGGTTGTAATTCCAGAGGGATGATCTAATCAATTGTAATTGGATGGTAATGAAATCCTGGCTAATGTGATGTCATCAAAAATATTACCATGTTTTAGACTGCTCCATGTGTTGTTATGATGCTATTTTGGTCTATCCTGTTGTGGTTGTATTGTTATTATTATTTTATTATGTTATTGTTATCATGTTATCATTTATTTACTATTTGTTACTATTTACTTGTAGTTGATGAGTCATTAGTAGTATTAGTTAGTACTAGTCATTATAGCTAGATAATTAAAAGTTCCCCCTAGGATTCGAACCAATGACCTTAGTACATTATATAATCAACCTAATACTGAGACACAAAACCACTAAGCTAACGGTCCTTTTCTATAAAGGAACCTCAGTCTTGTATGACATGATGTCTATTCATTATAACAATTTGCACTAAATATTGTAACACAATGTAGCATCATAGAATTTACATGTGCAGATAAACAACCACTGTAATGATGATATGCAAGAGTGACTACTACTTTTCTCCCTGGGTGCAACCAAATCTCCTTGCTGCTACCATCCCATCAGAATTGTGTGTTTTGCCTCTCTTCAAACATCCCTTTTTTGTCCTACCAATACTTCCTGTCTCTACTGTTAAACAGAGAGAGGATCATCAACCACCAGTTCCAGGTTGGCAGCAGCAGCAGCCATTGGAGCATGGACAACCACTGGTTCTGAGTCAGGCTGTCTGTTGTTCATGGACTTGTTTACAAGACTTGGAACTGTTGTCTTATTAGCAGCTGCTGTTGGTAGTTGGGCAGAATATAAGTTGTTTGTATCTGATTCAGAGTTGTTGTTGAATCCAAGATCTAGCTGTGCTAAAGTGGTGTCAATTGCAACCTCAAGATTGCTTGTTGCTCTGTTGGATGAGGTTTGAGAGTCAGGTGCACCAAATACATAGTGATTCATCAACTTCACTATGTGTTTGATTCATGGAGATGTCCACTGCTGGATAAGGATATTCTTACAGCATGAAAACCAATCCTTATACAGAATCTTTGATACTGAGCCCACATCATCCTTTGGAAATGAAGTATCAGAAGAGAGAAGGAACAGGAGCTAATGTATGGCATATTTAATGTGTGTAATAGCAAAATAAAAAGTACTTATGATGATGATTGCCCATGCAATGGCACTGGGAGTAAAAATGGACACTCTCCATAGTTGACCATTGGTCTTTGGTCCACCATGCTGTACACATGCTCCAAGGGACTTCTGCCCAAATAGAGCCACTTTCAATGTCTAGGAAAACATAACATATGTGTGAGTTAGCTTACCATCTCACATGACGGATGACTTACCTTTGCAACAATCTGCCAATTTCCAAAAGGATTCTATCCCTTGACCTCCAAGTTGGCATAGAGGGCAGGGAACAGGAACGTATATTCACATGGTTTGTCTTCTTGAATACCTAGTAATGCACAGATCTCCAGTACTGACTTCCTATTGTAGCTAGGTAACTGAAAATACTTGGAGGAGAGATTCAAAATATTGCCAATCACATCATGGAGAGTGTTGAGGATTGAGCTGCAAGTAGCATAAGCAGCCTTCTCGAACTAAGAGTTCTGTTAACTAGTTTGAATCTATGATCATGATTTAATACTTACCATGGCATGAAAGTGTGTACTCTTCATCATTTGAATCAGGTCTTGGTTGGCAGTGAAGGAGTGAAGCTTTGTGATTAATGCTGCCTCTGCAGTTGCCTTGGTTTGATATCAGCCCTTGTCATCAAATTGCAGAGCAGGAGAAGGACAGAGTTTCTGAAAGAGCATTTGTGATGGAACAAGAAGTTCCACCATCACCCCATATTTCCTCCCAAGAAGGGAGATGTGATTTTCATTAACAGTTAACTTCTTGGGGATGTTCTTCCACACTCATTTGTGCTGGTTTACATGGAGTTCAGCATTCTTGTTCTTTAAAGTCTGGATCTGGTCATGATACTTGCATATGAGGAGCTGGAGCTCCTTCATGCACTGAGGAGTAATATTAGTGGTTGCATTTCATATGTGACAACAGAAACAAATATTACCTGTTGGTACTCAGCAACTATTGCACCATCTTCAGGAATAGGAAGATCAAGGCTGTCAGAGTCATGGTCAAGAGTACAATCTGAATCAGTTGTGTCTTGGTCAGACATCATGGGAAAGCAGTGAGGAGTGCATGAGAGCTGGGGCACATACATACCTGGATGGACATCCAATATATATTCCAGGTTTCAATTTCCAAACAATGCTACAACATGTGTGAAAACTGTATGTAATAACACATCAGGCTTTGCTGGACCATGAAGGCAGGCCTTGGAACAACATACCAATTGAATGTGTAACATTAGACATGGTGATTGATTAATATGCCTTTGAAATGTTGCATTGGTGTGTCTGGCTGAATCAGCCTCCTTTTGCACAACATCCAAGACAATGTTGAGTTGGTTGACCACTTCTGATGCAGTGTGTCTGGTATCGACAGTGTGGAGCTGACTGGGCAGTAGCATGTGATGTAGATACATCCATGAAAGTGTTCATTTGTATGGTACCCTCTGAATCAGCCTCCTTTCACACAACATCCAAGACAATGTTGATTGGCTCCAATATGGTGTGTCTGGTATTGATGGCATGGAGCTGACTGGGTCATGGTGTGTGGCATAATAGATACATCCATGAAGGTGGTTATCTGTATGGTACCTCCTTCTTTTGCACAATATTCAAAATGGTGCCAACCAGCTTCGATGTGATGTGTCTGGCATGAATGGTGTGGAACTGACTGGGCAGTGGCATGTGGCATAAATATGTCCATGAAAGTGGTCATTTTTACAGTACCCTCTGAATTAGCCTCCTTTCACACAACATCCAAAATGGTTGACCAGCTCTGCTCCCTTGATGTAGTCTAATTCAGAGGTTTAAGTTTGGAGTGAATATATATTTCAATGGGTGTGAAGAATGACTTATGTCCTTTCACCCAATTGTTACAAGCACCACTCTGTCCAAAGATGAAGTTGTTGGGCTGGAAAAGACCACCTAGATGACCAAAGAGGAGGGTCCATAGTTTGGGGGTTGAGGTTGACCAAAACAGCACAAGGAATGTATTTGTTGGACCCGATCTCATTGTAGTAGACCAAGATATGCTTGAGCTGCATGTTGGGCTTTGCCTCCAAGAACTACCAGCCAGGAATATTGAGCACACATAGCTCAAGCACAATGGGAGCACAAACCTCCATCTTGTCATACCCTCTTGTGTATAGCGGTGCAAAAAGGCTTTGCACTTGAACATGGCAGTGAAATGGTCACTGACATGGTTGAAGAGTTCTTGAATAGCAGTTGAGTTGCCCAAGAACATGACTAACATCTTGATGCCACAAGAAGAAATGTCATATTATGCTGACAGTCTCATAACTCACTGGGGAGACTGAGGGCAAAATTCAGCTTTTGAACACTACAATTCAGAGTTTAAACTTGTGGGGTGGATGATGGGCATATCATGGATGGTTGGATTTGGAAAACAAATGGTGGGATGAAGACAGGAGAAGCCAATGAGGTGGGATTGATGAGATAGGCAAGTGGCAATGATTGAGGGGAAATGATTGTACCCATTCTCAGCCTGTTGAAGCCCTATTGGAAGTTGTTGTGTGGTCATTTCAAGGTACTTGATGGCATGGGTGGTAGCACAGTCAAGGAGGAAAACCTCTGGTTTGAGATGAAGAGGGTATCCTAGAGTTGGCAGTAACTGTCACAAGGTTCATTGTGATGCCTCTACTCAGACTCAATGTGCTGACTGCCTGCATAACAGGAGATGGTTGTGGGTGGTCAGTGGAAGGTGTCTGAGCCATAATCTGCCTTGGTTTCATCAATGGAGCTGTGACCATCATAAGAGCCAGCAAATGTGGCTATGCTGCCTTTCCTGTGATGTGTGGTCTTGTCAATAGCAGAGAGACTGAGGAGCTGGAGAGATGAAACTCTGGAACATTAGTCTGGCTTATTATCTCTCAAGACAAGGGAAGTTGCAGAATGTATGTACAGAAGATTGAGTTGAAAGGGTGGATGAAGGTGGGTGGGTAAGGAAGGCTGTGTCATTAGAAGATACAACAGTAAAAGAGGGAGAAGGGGAGTGAGGGAGGTCAACAGAGGGGCAGTGGGTGGTGGAAAGCTGAAGTGTGGGATACATACAGGGAGAGGAGGTTTGGGGAACTGACCATGGTAGGAGGATTGTTGGGGGTGAGAAAGAGTTTGGAGGGGGGTTCAGAGGTTGCAAGGCTTCCATCTTGGGGTCTTTGGCATGGAATGTGTGGCATGGTGGAGTCGGAATGATGAGAACAGGTGACAGAAGCATATATCAAGGGGGGGCTTGACAGGGGAATGATGTGCAGCAGGTCAAACAGTAAACAAGTGGAGAATTCATGTGAGAGGTGATTTAAAGTCTAACAAATACTATAACAGGTGAGTCGACAGATGTGCTATTGGGGAATCAGTAAGAGATAGAGCAATGGTCCTAGCTTGTAGAGTGTCCAGAAATACTACTATTAATACAACCCATGAAAAGCACAGGATCATTGGATATTACAAAAGCAGACTTGGAGGGATGTGCAATGATGAAAAGAGCAGAGGCAGTGGTGGTAGTAGAGGTGGAGATGGTGGGTATGATGGGAACAGGCAACCAGGGCACTGAATGTGGCAGGTATAGAACCTATTGTGTACAATTCAGGATTATTCAGATAGAAGTGACAGGCAAAATGTCAAGTTTGATGGTAGCAAATCAAACAGGTTTTAAATTGGCATCATGACTTTAAATTGAATGGGGGTGAGTAGCCTAGTTTACAAATGCACTGGGTGAACTGACAGACTTGTAATATGATCTTGTAGCTTCTCCAAAAGCCCATCAACAAGGGGCTAGGAGGGGATTGAAATCCATCATGCCCAATAAATAATTGTGCTTGTTGCATTGGCAGTGCTGAAAGTTGGCCACAGTAATGTGATGAATATAGTGATTGTAGGTTGAAGGACTGAGAGAATGGTGGGGAGCCAACCAGAGGAGGTTGCATCAATGGCCCATTGTGCGGATGTGTGGGAGGCAGTATTGTGATGAGGATTGCATCCACATTGTAATTACATAATTACACTGCATTCAGGAATGTACAGCCACTGTAACTTGGATAAGAGATTCAGATATATTTACAATCTAATACTAGTGATCCAAAGAAATAGATAGTCATTGGTAACATGCATTGTAAAAGTGAACTATGGCAACACTATGGGACTGCTCATTTGGCATATCACAGACCCTTTATCTCATAAACTTAGATGAGATATCTGCCAATAATGTTACATTCAGATTAGAAGGCAATTGCAATCTTTATAAAACATACCTATTTCCAAGCTTCAATAACCAGCTGCTTTCTGCATGGCATTTATGTGCAGAAACATATCTGTGTCAATGCCATCAACAACAAGATAGTCCCCTGGTGCTTTAAAGTCAGGTACAAGTAATACTCCCTGGATAATTGAATGGACAGAGATGAATTCAGTGGAAGAGTGAGGTTTGGCCTGTACTCTCCAAAATCAAAGGTCCTTGTCTTTACAACTGTGGTGTCCAATTGGAGCATCATATGGCTGAATGAGGGCAAGGGGATATGTTTGTCCTGCTATAGCACAGGTAAAGAGAAGCACAAGATGTGCAAAGAAGGGGTGGTCTTTTGTATGAATAAAAATACAGTCATATTACTCTTGATAGTAGAAATATGGGCTGCAGCACAGGTAATCAGATTGTTGTTTCCAGTTAACCAAGGACTCAAAGTTAACTTGCAAGAAGCAATGCTCAACAATCTATAATGTATTCATTAGAAATTAAGATATAAAAAATAGAATATCCTATTGTAACATTACCTGATTGTCTGGGATCAGATGTATATGTTTTCCTCCTGGAAGGGGGATTCCTGGAATTGGAAGCAGAATATTGAGGAAGCCATTGAGTTTGACCCAAAAGTATTGAGATGTCCTATCTTAAACATGTGATACTTCCAAATCTTGAAGTGTTTGAAGGGGTTGCTGAGAGCCCAATTTGACATGAGCATTGGAATCCATTCCTTTGATGATATCTGCTTCCTGCAAATCTTCATCATTTTTAAGTCCATCAAGTTCATCCAACTCAAGATACATGGTGTGTAAGATAAATAACCACTGGTCATAATGAAGAAGCTAACAGTTATAATAAAACATTAGCATATCCACTATTATAATAAGTGACATCTACCTGATCCACAATATTCTTGAAATTGGTACAGGTATGATAATTGTCTTTTAAAGACCTGTGCATACTCTCATTGGACTTGGTATTGTAGTTTCTTGTGACCTCTTTTTGCACAATATCCTCAAAGATATGAGTATTAAGATATATTTTGGGAAAATTCCAATTTTTGCCAATTGAAGCTGCTTTATGACTAGAATAATCCAAGTCAGAGCTAGAAGCAGAAGCAGGCTCATCAGCAAACTAACTCAGAATCAGAATCAGAAGCCAATCCTGACTCTGAATCATCAGTGCTATCATCAAGGATAATAGTTGTCATTCTGATGTATTCCTATAAAACAAATAAATCCTTGCTATAAATAGGACCAAGATAAAGATGTTACCACCATAAGATCATGAAAAGCTTTCAATGTTGTATGACCAGCCACAAGAGTATCTTCAGTATGAAGCTCAAAAGAGGCAAACATATCTAGATCTCAAAAAGCACATATGCATTTTAGTAGCTGATATCCAGTAGGATGCTGCTATTGCAAGAGGTTGTGTGCTGCATATAAAAACATCTATAAAATTAATGAATATCTAATGGTAGAAAAAACCATATAGATTGTAAAGCAAACCTTTGATATGTTTTCATGCTTAGTCCCATCAGTATATGTGATTCCTATTACTTTTGAAAAGTGGATCAGATTGCACCATCAAGGGAATGAATCATAGCTATATAGAATTAAACAAAAGCTACTAGACTTTAAATCAAAACACTTACTTGTTATCAACTTGTGCCATAGCATCATATCCAAGATCCTGCAGCAATTGGCTAACCTGCTTCCATAAATGGTCTTTCCAAAGACCACCATTGGCATGCAAATGATCAAAGGAAAGAGCTGCATGAACATTCCAGTTTGGACTCTTCCAAAAAACATTCTGGATTTAATTAAGCAAATAATACAAAAAAAGATATAAACACTAATGAAATAACTCACATCCACATTATGAAGAGAGTACTCTTTTAATATCCTTTCATGTTCCTCTGCATTAGATGCATCTCTTGCAGAGGAAACTATGGCCTGAGATTGAGCTGGATATTGTACTGGATAAACCTGAAGCTTTGAAAGTCGATCCTTTGAAATAAAGCATATAGGACAAGGAAATTTGCTTTGAAGACCCCTAATCAATGCCATAACACCTCTGTAAACTGCTTGAAACCATATTAATATTCAATATTCAGTTAACCTATTGTTCTTCATAGTCTGCAGACAGGATAAGAATAATGGGAAATAGAAGGTGTACAATATCATCAAAGCATTTGAACCAAAAGTCTGTTTTAGAATGGGTGATAAGACTTTCAAGGAGCTTGTAAAAGGCTTCATGTCAAACAGCATTCTTGAAATTGACAAACCCAGGCTTATTTCTGTTCTTTTTACTTTCTTTGATCTGGTAGTATAATAGTTGAGTTCCAAGCTGGTGAGTCATAAAAGAAAAACACACAATTGGGAGCCAGCCAACTATCTGACCTCCACCCATAGTATTGTTACTGTTTTGGATCTCAACAGGAAGGTTGGCCAGCTGAGCAACTATTGGATAGGCTTTTGCACTGCCAAAGATTGATAGCTTGGTCTTGTTAGAGTATAGTATGAAAGATAGGGGCTTTCCACCCTTAGGAAGCTTTGACTTTATAATATTTAGTTAGTGTAGTAAATTTACCAACATGTATGTACAGTGGCTCAAAAAAGTGTCCCAATGTTGAGCCATTTTAAAGAGATTGGAAGATTGTAGGAGAGCAAGAATAAATCAGGTAAAGTGCTTGCAGGATGGATGAAAGTAATTGCTCTTGGCATTCAGAAACCACTTTGGTCATGTGATTTGGTTGCCATGGGAGTGAGATACAAGCATTTCAAAATGGTGCAAGCACTTTACCTGATTTATTCTTGCTCTCCTACAATCTTCCAATCTCTTCAAAATGGCTCAACATTGGGACACTTTTTTGAGCCACTGTAACTCAATATTGTCAATTAGTTCACTCAGGTTGGGTCATTTGGGTGGCATGAGTTTTAGAATGGACATATATTGCCATAGGGAAGGGTGGACTTTTCTTGCTGCTTGCAATGAAAGGTCTTTGTCAATTATTCAGTGGTGCCGCTCACAGAAAGTGTAAGTATCAACTTCCTCACCACTTCTCTTTGAAACCTGGAGAACTTCCTCCAATGATGCAGCAGTACATTCCTGATCTGAGATGTGTTGTACAGGTGAGCCTGAGACTCACAATTATGGTAACTATGCCTGTGCAGTGGCCCATCGCTGGGTTGGATTGTGCATACAATCATGATGCATCACAGCTGTTCATTATACACTAGGCTCGATTAATGACTCATATTCAAGGGACTATGTAGTACACCATGTTCATACATCAACTCCAAGCACTGGTAGTGTTGATACATAGTTGATCAAGCCATCCATCTCGCGTGTAGTATTGTCCTTGTCCAATCCCTGTGTGTCATCAGAATCATCTTTGTAAATATTGTGTTGTTCCTCCTCAACCAGGCTGGGTTCTGCAGAAGTCTCCTCTTTGCCAATGACAGCTGCTTTGCAAACACCTACAGCACAATTCCTGGAGAATCCAGGAAGTGCATACAGTGCAAGAAGATGAGCGAAAATGTGGGCATTCATTTACTGGCACTGCTCACAAAATTCTGCTGCTGGGCCGTACATGATGTCACCTGCCTGGCTGAGTTGTGTGAGAACAGTGACAATTTTTTTTTTCTTCATCAATGATGGCCATATGGAGCTGGCAAACCTCAATGTTGCAGTGTGTAACTTCCTAGTGTGCCTGTTCCAACCAAATAGACTGTTTCATGAGCTCACGCACAGCTGGCTTGGCCCACCATTTATCACAAATGTCCTATGCTGATTCCTCGAGCAGAGTAAGCTCCTTGAGAAAGGTGTAATGAGATACCTTTGACCATTCCAGGGTGGGCTGTCTGATCTCAATGGCAGCTTCATTGTAAGCCTTTATTGCTGTCTGAATAGCCTTGCAACATGTCTGGATGTTATGGTTTTGGTACACTCCCGGTCTTTTTCCTTCCTTCCCTTTCTCGACCGCGTACCACCACCTCTCCTGTCACTGGACCATCTGCCCTGGCGCATTCTTGCGCTCGTTTACGCTTGACGCTACCGTCCTGCAACGGCTCGGCTTCGCCTCATCCTGCACACCCCCTATGCAGCACCTTCTGACACAGCCGCCCTCCTGTGTCCCACCCCGGATCCTCTCTGGATCCCCCATAGATCCCTTTGGGATCTTCCCACCCTTCTCCTCCTTTAGGGCCATCCCTTGCCCTTCAGTTCCCCCTCGCACTGTGCCCTCTGCGCGCCTCTGACACAGCCGCCCTCCTGTGTCCCGATCCTGGATCTTCCCTGGATATTCCCCCGAATATCCCTTCAGGATCTTCCCATCCCTTCCCTCCTTCTGTACCCGCAGATCTCCCCGGTACTGCCATTCTGCACTGCCCTACAGTGCCTCTCACACAGCCATCCTCCTGTGCTTCCCTTGGCGATCCCCATCTCAGTTGAGGCCAGATCTCTTCTCAACATCGCCTCTCCACCTTGTGTTGTGCCACGGCCTCACTCCACTCATGTGATCACTCACGTGCCATCACAACACGTCGCGCCACGCTGATTCCCACGACGCGTCCTTCCGCTCATGAACTTCCCACGCAGGACCCCTCCTGCCTCTTTAGGCAATAACCTCGCCACACTGCTTCCGGATTTCCTTTTGCGGATATGGACTCTTACTATAATAGGTTAGACTGCGCACGGACCACCATTACCTAATGGGGATATACCTGCCCTAAAGCCCTTACGGCCGGGGTATATAAGTTCGAGCTCCTCTCGAACACCTCTCTCTCTCTAACCTTGATCTGACACCTAAAGTGTACACCTTACGGTTACTCTTGTG
>JBBPQP010000402.1:0-27215 GCA_038092555.1 Boletus subgraveolens | reverse complement strand
CAATGCATGTCAAAAAGGGGTGTGGATCATGGCAAGAACTGCGCACCAGTGTTCGTGTGGCCCTGGATCATGAAATATGGGATTCCACTCCTCAAGTCCCATAGTCGGACAGTCCCATCTCGGGACGATGACGCGAGGCGCTGCTCTCGCCCTACTTGCAGCACCGACACTGACAGAACAGCATCCTGTGAGAATGTCACTTGAGCCCGCGGTACTTGGAAAGAATGTACAAAACACCATGCCTTGTGTCCACTCAATGTCTTCTTGCATTCGAATCGCTTCTCATCCGGCGAGAGCTCCCAACACTTCAAAGTTCGGTCCAAGCTTGCACTCACAAGACACATGATCGAGGTTCCCATGTTACTCGGCAGAAACTGGACACCATAGACACTGTCTGAGTGCCCGCGGAGTATACCGATCGGTTCCTCGTTCCCCGAGTCCGAGGACACATCCCAAACTCTAATTATCCCATCAAGTGACCCAGTGGCAACGAAGGATCCTGTTGTGTCCACCGTGACCGAGGTAAAGACGACTTTTTTTGATGACTTCTCTTCTGGGGTTGTGTGGTGAAGAATACGGCAAATGGGTTCGGGTACTTGTGTCATGTCGGCCGAGAACTGTGTCGCATCCCAGACTCGGACAGTACGGTCACCCGATGCGGAGAATAAGGATCGAGAATCGGTCGTGAAAGCCAACGCGTAAACCTCGCCGGTATGTCCGCTCAACGTTCGAAGGAATTCACCCGTCTTGACGTTCCAGACCTACCAACCTCCCGTCAGGAGGACAACCCATAAGACGCACTGGTAATTCACGTACTCGGATGTATTTGTCCTCAGACCCTGCCACAAGCAGTGCGTTATCAGGACTTATGGTAATGCTACGAGCGTGATTGGCCTTCTGTTCTTGTTGATCGCCAAGTAAGAAGCTGGACAAAAACGTGTCATATTATTACGGGAACGGAGAGGATGGTATGGGTACCCACGTTAATTTTGTCTGCTGTTCAATGTTGTAGAGGATGATTGCATTGTCGGTCCCAACCACAAGCAACGATCCATCGGGAGAGAATTTCACGCAGCACACAACTCTGGTCGGTCAGAGAGGACAACGTTGTGATGAGGGAATAGGTTTCGTCGTAATGGGGAAAAGACGTACCCGTTATGGGTATAAGCCGAGCGGAGTTGTACGTCCATCTGACGGCGTGCATCAGGATTGAAGACGGCTAACCATCCGTTTCCTTCCTTGACAGAGTAGGACGGGGCAGTCAAAGGGTCTAAACTGTACGACATGGACGAGACAAAGACAAGCTCAATGGAAAGATGTTAGAATACGCCATGGGATGATGACGAACCAAGTGTGGCTTACTTGATCGCTGGGGGCTCAAACAGAAGGTAAACACAGCGCGATGAGAAAACGAAAACGAGGACTTGCCTGGATGTCAGACAATGGGTTGAAGAGGCTAATTATGCGAGGTGTTGGGCCACCGTGATTTGACGAGTGACACCCCCCAACCGACAGTGACAGATTCTAGACTTGCTCCATGGGTGCATTTGGTGATATTATCATATTGAACCAACTCGCGGAATTCGGATGTAATATGACGCATCGTGGTCTAGCCGTGCTTGATACGGACGGGCAATTTAAAGTTGTCGTCTCAGACCAGAACCCTTGAGATATGGACACGTGTACCCGTGGCAAGTGGTCTCCATGACGCGGTTTTGAGCTACTGGCGTTGCAACGGGATCAAGACCACTGACGGTGGATACGAAACTACTACAGGCTGTCACAGGCTCTTACAGGTGGGTCATAAGTGGAGAAGCACCTCGGAAAAAAAGTTCTACGTAAGTCTCCGGCAAATTCCCGGAAAGTTTATATAAGACCGAGGATGAGGACCAGGGCTGAGGGAGGTGTAGAACTGGAAGATACACAGCCATGACCAAGTGCTATGCGCCGATAGCGAGCCAGACGACAAATTTAGATGCGGAGCCGTGGCAACATCCGCAGAGAAAAACGTGACCTCGAAGGCCGAAGGAGAAGGGGAAGCGAGGGGCATCGCACACTATCGGGGGTTAAGAAAGATGGCCGACGGTGGCCGAGCTAACTGCGACCGAGGTCCAGGGAAAAGGGCCGTGCGAAGTCGACAAAGAGAGTCGGATGCCATGCGAGTGTGCGGTGGAGCACTCCGTCGCGGACTATAAGCGGGGCCACATCACGTCCTTATGGCGCGGAGGAGGAGTGGGCCTCGTTGCGTCTGCATCGGCGAAGTGGCCCCCCTGTGGAGATAATCATCTTCGCTGGGTTTAAATAACACGACAAATTTAAACAAATTAACACCAGATATGTAGATTAGAACACGTGACTGTGCCTGCTGTGCGACCACTCCAGAAATGGACATGCCGCCGGGAACGCCAAACGTGGGAAAGAATGCTAGTGCAGGGTCCAAACCAGCGTTTGTTATAAAGGGCGATGATCAACACCCACCCCGAACGTTCCCAACAACCTTCATGTCCTCCACAATTTACAACGTAAGTCCTCCATTTCTTGCTCGTTTCTCCTCCTCCCCCCCTTCATTTACACCCTCTCCACCCTCCCCACCCTTGCCCACCCCCACGTCCCATATCCGCCCTCCCCGCCAGCAACCGCAAAATTTCAGCCCGGTCCGAACCCTCTTTTCTTCCCCCCATCCTTGCCCTCCCCTCGATCCATCTGACTTTTCCACCTTCAATCAGCATAGGAGCCTCCAGCCGACAGGTCCCCCCGCTCAGGGGCCAAACCAGCATACACACACCAGGCTGAACGAGGCCTTTGATACCATTCGCCAGGAATTCGATGTTCTCACGTCCGATTTGGGTCTTTTGAGAAATCAAAGAGACGAATACGAGTCCAAAGGTTTGATTTTTTCCTCCCATTTCCCTTGAAATCTCATCACCTTCGCAGTGACGTCCCAAATCAACGAGTTAAATATCATCCGCCAGTCCCTCTACGAACTTGAGTCTCAGCACGGAAAAATACGACTACAGTACGAAGAAGAACTTTCGCGGTTGCGGGCGGAACTTCATGCCGCCCGCCAGGGTATCCCCGCGAATCCACCACCCCACCCTGCCGTTGGTCCCGCTTCAGTCGGTCCATCCGGTCATCCTGCGCCCCCAGCATCCGTGCCCGGAGTCATCCCTGCCACAGGTCCCGGGTCCTACAACGACCCTTATTACGGTCGTGACCGAGACCGAGACCGCGATCGAGAACGGGAGAAAGACCGTGAACGTGCTGATCGCGAGCGTGAGCGGGAGATTCGGGATCGTGAACGTGAGCAACGCGATCGTGACCGTGAACGCCCTGTTGAAGTTCGTGACCCGAAGCGCATCAAGACGGAGCGAATGAAGGGTGACCGTCCAGGTAAACATTTTCCTACCAGCTCCGCACGTTCACCACCCCCTCATGGATATCGCGCTCCCTTTTCTCCATCTCTGTCTGCAATAGATCACTATAGCCCCTCTCTTGTTCCTGGTCCAACTCCGAAACTTTCTGCACCAGCGGGCCCTCCGACGTTCCAGGGCCCTGGACTTCCCCCGCCCCCATCAGCACATGCGCCGTATCCTCCAGGCCCTGGAAATCCGCCACCATCTGGCCCCACCGACCTGCCCCCGACCTCGAGCTCACTAGCTCCGGTCAACAATACTTCGAACGGAGGTCAGTTTCCGGACGACCTTGACCCACACAACGCCCCGCCGGAATTGAAGAAGGAGGGTAGCGATTGGTTTGCAGTTTTCAACTCAAAAGTAAAGCGAGTGCTGGATGTGGCATTGGTACACACCCTCATGCACGAGAGGTAAGGCGAAGCACCATCTCACCAACAGTGCAGAATTGTAGCTAATTTCTGCACAATAGTGTAGTATGCTGCGTGCGATTCTCCGCAGACGGAAAATTCCTTGCAACTGGATGCAATCGTACGGCACAGATCTACGATACCAAAACGGGCGCGAAGACCTGGTGCGCAATAATCTCTCTTCTGTCTGATGCTAGAGTAGTCATTTCTCATACCCTTCAGTGTACTTGCTGACGAGACCGCCGGGAAAGCTGGAGATTTGTATATCCGCAGCGTATGCTTCAGTCCGGACGGTAAATATTTGGCTACAGGCGCAGAAGATAAGCAAATACGTGTAGGTAGTAGCCGTTGTTGGAGGGTCAAATGTCTGAATCCACTTTACAGATTTGGGATATTGCCAAGAAGCGCATTCGTAATGTCTTCGATGGTCATCAACAGGAGATTTATTCTCTCGACTTTTCATTGGATGGTCGCCTTATCGTCTCGGGTTCGGGTGACAAAACAGCTCGAATCTGGGATATGCTCGATGGCTCATCGAAAGTCCTCACGATAAACGATCCGGATTCGTTGAATAGCGATGCGGGGGTGACTTCGGTTGCCATATCCCCCAATGGACAACTTGTCGCTGCAGGCAGCCTCGATACGGTCGTCCGAATCTGGGACGTCGCCACCGGCACGTTGATCGAGCGGTTGCGAGGGCACAGAGATAGTGTGTACAGCGTAGCTTTCACCCCTGATGGCAAGGGTTTGGTGAGCGGCAGTTTGGACAAAACGCTGAAGTATTGGGATGTAAGCGGCTTGGTGAATGGTGCCAAGCGAAAGGATGCCTCTGCAAATGGCAAGAAGGAATTGGAAAAAACTAGCCAGTGCACCATGAACTTCATGGGCCATACGGTGCGTTAAACGGTTGATGATCGGCTGTGGACTTACTCGGTGTTCGATAGGACTACGTGTTGTCCGTTGCTGTATCACACGATGGGCAGTGGGTTGTTTCAGGGTCCAAAGATCGTGGCGTACAATTCTGGGACTCGCACAATGCAACTGTGCAGTGTATGCTTCAAGGACACAAGAATTCTGGTGGGTAATCAAAAATCGGATCATATCTGTGGATCTGAGACGCTCTTCAGTTATATCAATAGATCTCAGCCCTGCGGGCAACATTTTGGCCACTGGAAGTGGGGATTGGCAGGCGCGGATATGTGCGTTTCTCAACACACCTTCCACTTGTCATTATCAGACGCTCATCTACGTGTTATTCCAGGGAGTTACCAAACCATCTAGCGCTCACGTTTGGCTTGATTGGTCGAATATAAATCTACGTGTAGCGCTCTTTTCTTGTTTCTCTCGTGTAGTAACACCTATTCCGTGTTTCGCAGTTCGTTTTTATATCTATACGAATCAGTACATGTCCAACTTACCATGAACAAAATATCTGTGGTTCCTTGCTATTCTATTTACCCGTGCTCGACAACAACTCTTAATCTACCAAACAACAGTCCTCATTATTTGTCGAGGGTACCGAAGAATAGTACGAACCTTTACACGGAACCGTCCGGGACTCGACATGACTCCTGCACTATTCCAACGAAAAAGTATGACTCATTGTGGCCCTCGACTCAAATTGTCCCCGCCCGTAACAAAGTAATAATACAGAGTTCAGCATCAAGGGATCCGTCCTTACCGCGTTCGAATTTCATCTTAAAGTGCGCCACGACCTGCCTTGGCCCAGTATGAACCATTCGGCCACTCGTACTCCGCGATGCTTTGTTCGTACATCTCGATACTGAGTGGGTGCGTCCGTGCTTTAGACCAGTGACACGCCAGAAAGGAGGAAAGTCGCACCTGTAACCTTCGGCCGGATTTAAAGGTACGTTGTAACGGCCTTTAGAATTGATCGAGCAGGGGTAACGGAAGTGCTCGTGGAGGTGATCCACGAACTCGAGGACATTGCGTTCCATCGTTCCGGAGACGGCGATGTAGTCGATTAAACTGACCGAAAATGAAAAATGAGGTCCACGACGGACAAAGGAGAGTGGCAAAGAGCTATACCTCAAGTGGATAACGTATTCACATAGACCAACGCCGCCCGCGTGTGGACACACGGGTACGCCGAATCTGATACGTGCGTCAGTACATTGGAAGCTTCGGACACGTCCATAGGTCGTGTGCGTACTTGGCGGCCATCAGAAGTACGCTCAGGACTTCGCTGACACCTGCCAAACGGCAGGAATCGATTTGGCATACATCAATGGCTTCGGCTTGCAAGAGCTGCTTGAAGACCATGCGATTGTGTGCATGTTCCCCGGTGGCAACGCCAATGCCATGAGGCTTCAATGCCTTGCGAATTGCAGCGTGGCCAAGGATGTCGTCTGGCGCGGTCGGCTCTTCGATGAACCCGCAATGGACATGAGTACATTGTCTCGCAAAAAACGCGGCGAGCATATTTACCAAGGCTTGATGGGCTCGAGTTTCTTCACATACTCGATTGCCTGAGGGACGTCCCATACTTGGTTGGCATCGATCATGAGCACGGCGCCCGTTGGACCCGCATTCTTTCCCTGGAGTTCAGGACTATTCGGGTCACGGCTCTTTGAGCCGGGGGGGAGGTACAGCGGATCGTCGATGATAGAGCGGATGATCAGTCCACGGCGGAGATCAGATTCGACATCTGCTCCAACTTTCATCTTAAAGTGATTAAAACCAGCAGCGACGGCCTCCTTTGTGAGTCGCGCAACCTTCTCATCTGAATAGCCTATACGTTTACCAAAGGATCAGGCGAGCTTCGTTTTACGAAGATGCTATAACCATCATACCGAGCCAGCCAGCCGAAGTGACATAGGCGGGGTATCTGGGAACTGGTCACGTACTGCAGGGTAGTAAGGTTGGTAGGATAACTGCTTACCCAAGCTCTTTAACTGTGGTTTCCCGACCCTTCTTCCCCGCTTCTTTCGCCTTGAGCAGAGCAATGGCCTCGTCACGAGTGATGGCGTCCGTGATGTATCGGAATGCGGTTGCGTCTACTAACTCTTCCTGAAGAAATCAGACTTGATAAGCATTCTTGTGAGACCACTTGCAGCGGAGAGCAGATCTCACCGGTGTCATGTCTACCACGAGCTTCCAGAGAGGTTTTCCTCGAGCACGGGCGAACATATCCCATAGCGCATTGTTCACAGCGGCCGTTGCGATATGGATGACACCCTTCTCAGGGCCGATCCTGTTTGGGATACACGTCAGTCCTCGTAGCCCTGCATCACAGTACTGGGTTTGATTTTTTCAAACAGCAAATACCCACCATCGCAGCTGTGAATCAGAAGACAACCAATCCCAAGTTTTCCCCATACTCTTGAAAAGATCCTCTGGATCACGACCGACGAGCTTGTCTGCAAGCACTGTAATGGCTTGACAGACCTGAGAATGGCATGAGATTTCCCTCGAATGAAGCAGGCAGCCCAACTCAACTCACGATTTCGTTTCCACGACCAATGGTAAATGTCATGCCGTGTCCAACCAATGGGGAATTCCCATCTGTGAAGATGGAGACGTAGGCGGACGAGTAGTCACACTCAGTATTCCTGACGACGGCACCGGACTCAGCAGCAGCTACAGAGGACGTTTCGTGACGAACTCACATTGCATCTGTCCCATCTCCTGATAGTGACGTCGGAAAACGAACATCTGTCCACCGAGATCGTGAACGAGGCTAACGTTTTTGGGAGCAAGCGTGTGCTTACCGTGCGTTTCGAAATGGGTGATCTTTCGAGACATGGCGGTCCGCAGGTAGGATTATCGGCAATCTCGTGGGACGAGTAGGACTCTTGCCTTGTACGTTTCCATATCTCGTTTACCCCAGATTTATGCATTTTTCGGTGCGGAGTCCGTCGGGGCGGCGGCCCGGATTGTGCGCGGAGGGATGTCACCTGAACCAAGTTGACTGGGGATAGGCTACGTCATGCCTCCACCGGATGCCGTATGGGTTTTCAGGGGAAATAGGATCATCCCGGCAGACCCGGTCGCTCGATTTCAAAGGCGACGCTGCTGTGTGCAGCTTCCCGACTCAAAGCACCACGAAGAAACAAGAAAAAGATGACATACCCGCATCAAGACATACCCCTATTGATACATGTGATGGCTTGTGGCTTGAACCCCAGGGGTAAATGTTACAGTACTACTGTGAGTTATACTATGACATGTAATCGGAATTACTAGGGGGGTTCAAACGTTCAAGCTTCAAGGCCCGAGTACGGAGTCAATACACTTATCACCTCCGTGCCTTCGGTGTGGCGTTGTGCAGTCAAGGTCGCTATACGGCTTGGAGATGAGATAGTGCTAGGACTTTGAAAAGACGTGCGCCTTGTTCTCCGCTTTGATTGGTACTAGTGGTTCCCGTCGTCAAGCCCGATTGACGATATCAGCACAAGAAAAAGACGTGTCTCTTCTGGAACGTGAGTCACAACTTGAACTCCTTGATGGTGTGAACCTGGCAGGGCCGAACTTGAAATCCATCGATCATCCCTGGGGCCCAAAGGGGACAAGCTCAGACGACGAAGCACTAATTCGTGGGAATGCACCACGACGCCCACCCGAGCGAAGCAGGTGGAGCTGCTTCGTATTTATCTCCATTTTAGGTCACCTTCTCGGCCCTTTGCCGACTCAGGATCAACTGCCACCCACTCCGACGATATCTGATGCTGAAAACTCTCACCAGCTGCTGTTCAGCGAGGACGAGATCGGTTCCGAGGGTCCATTAACACTGTCACAGGACGTATTCGGGGGGCTCGCAGGATAAATGAGGGTCAATCGATTCTGTCCCCCGTCCAAAACTCCGAAAGGCTTCACAGCCGCCAAGCTCCATTGTTGGGGTTCTGACTGCGAAGCTCCAGCTGCTGCGGGGCAGTTCATTGGGTGAAGGGAGCTCATCAATACATACCAGGAAGCATAATACGGTTCGTTCTTTTGTTTGAATTTCATCAATTTATTCAATGATGTAACTCATCGCACGCATCATATCACTGGCAGCTTCAATTTTCCGTTATGTCATGTGGAGCTTTACGTGCCCTACGGTGACAGCGTTTTGTTTGAACTAGGCCATCCAGAGCGAATACGAATATGTTGTCGAGGCCGGCGCGTTCAAGTCAAACAATGCAAAAATTCCACAACCACCCAGACTCTAGATCGCAATGTCTGGCTCACCTCGTCCACCGAGCTGAACATTGATACGACCAACTTCCAAGCTCGTTAAATCAAGAACACGAGCTTCGGCTCAACCTTCATACGTTACGTGTGTGTGGTGCAGAAAATTTTACCGAAGCATGCACCAATGCCACCGATCCGAACAGCGAGAGGTACTTAAGGCCAAGTCTCTGCTCCAACATCCCTTGCGCTACTTCTGTGCTCATCCTCACGTCTACTTCCACACTCGTTTTCACCCACACTCGTTCTTTCAACTAAACATGCGTGTTATCGCTCTCGTATCTCTCGCCTTCGCCCTCATGGCATCCTCAATGCCACTTTATGCCAGGACCAATGAGGTCTCTGCCACAGAAAACCAGTTGACTGGGGACCTCGGTTCCGCTAAAGGTCAGAGTGGCAAGGTCACCAAGCTCGGTTCTGGTTTGAAATTCGGAAAGCTTGGCGACCGCTCCAATATTGTTAATTCTTTCACGGGTACCGGAAGCAGTGGAACGGAGGTTGCCTCACAACTCGGTCAGGTTGAGTCTACCGCTGGGAAAGTCACATCTGCCACCAATCCTGCCACACACGGCACTCCTCTCCGTTGGCGCACTACCACTGAAAATGTACCTGGTGCAGGATCAGTGACCAACAAGATCACTGAGGGGGTCAATGGTGCCGACAAGGCTACCCAGGGAAAGGGTCTTCCCACCGATGCTGAAGGCACTGCCAAGGGTGCAGCGGGTGGTGCTACCGGTTCTCTCACCGGTGCTGGCTCGGGCATTCAGCCCGGTGCTCCCGCCTAAGAATGATTTCTCATCATATACCAAGGTATACCCCACTTCCCTTTTCATTGCTGTATCGTTCGCCTCATGGAGGTTTGTTTGCAGCTTTGGAAACCTTGGGATCATTCGCATGCGCAGGCCGTGTTGTCTAGTCTACATATACCCCGCATGTCGCCTATCTGGTCTTTGTACCGAGAGCTGTTTTTTCCTCGACTTGCATTGCATGAGATGAGAGAGACGAATCTATAAATAAAATCCATGTTAATATTCTTCTATTTTTGGCGCAGAGCTGCAATTGCACTTCAAGGAGGTGTGCAAAGTACGGGATGAGTGGTTACCTTCACCTAGGCAAAGAAGGATGTGGGATTTTCGTATGTGCATGGTAACTCGTACTCGACGAGAGGTCATCCAGAATCCTTCGTGGTCAGGAACCCGGTTTTGAGTGTCACGCAGCCTGCGCTCGAGGAGCATACGAAGCAAGGTGGTAGCACACGACAATCTGAAAATGTGATAATACAGGCGTGATCGGCAAACTTGATGCCATGGCTCTTGCGCAAATAGTGTTGGACTCTAATATTTCCTCCATGCAATTCTGGTACCTTATCCAGGCGTCTGATGATAGCAACGTTAACGGGAACCGCGGGAGGAAAGGAGATCACGGATAGTTTCGTTAGTGTTGCAAGAACGTGGCCTTGAGGTTTTTTTCAACTGGTGGAATGATTTGATCAACGCCTCTAATGAACGAGCGTTTGCGCGTGTCACAGAGCCCTCGTCAAGGCCGGGTGTATCCCAAAGCTTTAGATTGCATCCGTCAATAGACATTTTGCACGACCGGACTTCCGCAGCGTATCCCGCCGTGTCGCTGAAAGCCTTTGCAACGTCTCGACCGATGATCAGGCCTCAGGTTGACGAAGGAACTCTGCCCAGTGCTGCAGCTATCGAATATACAACGTTTCAGGTGCAAGGAGATATCGTATTTGTCCCAAGTGAGCTCTACAATATATAATCAATCGTAACTCGTGGCGAAAGACAGCCCACCTAAGTGTCTCCCCTCGCTTCTGCTTCTAATATCTCGCGCTCTAGTCGTGCGCGTTCGGCCTCACGTAGTCGTAAAAGTGTCAGGGATTCAAAATCCAAGGTGTTAGTAGGCTTGGCAGGCTCTGGTGGGGGTGAAGTAGGGAATGTCCTAGGCTGTTCACAAAAACATCGTGAGCATGAACAAATAGCCACTGTTTAGTAATTACGAAAAAACTCACAAATGTAGAGAACTTGGCTGTTTGTGATTCGTCGGTTCGGCCATCTTTCCAGTGGCTTCCTGGTACACCGTCGAGAGGTGTTGCAGTCCCTTTGAGTTTTCCGCCGAGCTCGCCCCTATCGCGTAACCATCCCAATATTGGTGGTTCTGAGCCACCGGCCCATGACACCTCCATACCTTGCTCTTTGAGCGTAGGACCACTGGAAACGACCGCGAACGCAGCACTTATTTGAGAGAAAGGAACCACAGCATTTATGACCTTCTCCCCTTCACCTTGCGCTGCGTCATCCGCGCCATTTTCTTGTGACTTCTTCTTCTTGCTGACTTTCTTGGGCTTGATCGACAATACGACAGCGCCCTCGTCGATTTCTCCAAAGCGTTTCAGATGAGAGGCCAGCGCAGAAGCCGTACCGAGCGATGGAAACGCCGAAAGCGTGAACTTGACGCGAATGGTAGTGTCGTAGGGACCCAGTGGCGGTGGGGCGTTCTCATCCAGGACATCCTCCTCCTCCTCTCTTCGCGTTTCCTCGACCTTGGCGCTTGCCAACTCCTCTAACCGTCTTTCTCTCTCCTCTCTCATCCGTCTACCTGCCTCCTTGATACGATCGTTCTCACCCTCTCTCTGAACCTTTTGTTTCTCCTGTTCCGAACGCGATTTCTTGAACGCACGTTCGCGTTCTTCGAGCTCCGTGACGAGGACTTTCCTCTTGTTATCGTATGCAGCAAAACGCGCCTTCTTTGCGGCGGCGAGACGAAGCTGAGCATCCAACGCCAGACGTCGCAATGGATCGAGTAATAGCGTTGATGCTACCGTGAGCGCGTGAAACTTTTGGGCTGTCGTACCATATATCCGAATGAGCCAGATGACTCTTTCTGAGGACTGTCAAAGTCTGCTCACCTGCATGAGGGTCGTTTCTATTCTGCAAAGACAATACGGTGTGAGAGATGGAACGAAGAACGACGGGATAGAAAAGGGACGGACGCGATCAGGGTGAACTTTGAGCGAGCGGGAGCGGTAGGCGGTACGAATTTCGGCGTCGGTGGCTTCTTGTGAGAGTCCCAGTAGTTCGTAGGGGTTCTCTTCAGGTTCTGTAGGCGCTGCAGGGGCCATGTCGAGGATCTTTTTGATGTATCGGTCCTGTGATGGATGTGCGACGCGGTGATGCGGATATGAGCAAGTCACTTGGAAGCTTATGCAATCCAAATCAATGTCTTTACCGGGTACTGAGCTGGTTGCCTAATTTATCGACTCACTCGGAGTCAACACCCTCTCGCACTTGGTTTTTCGGTCACGAGAAGAAAAAAAGAGCAGACGAAATGGCAAAAGGTGGAAAGGCAAGGTACGTTGCGACAGGCTCGTTCAACGTGTGCAGTCCCATAACTCTAAGCCACAGAACGGTCATCGTTCGAATGATCTCAACCGCCCAGACGGGTTTCTTTTATACCACGAAACGAGTCCGGTTGAACTGTCCCAAGCTCTCCGCGGTCAAGTACGATCCCGTTGGTGCGCGACATGTCACCTCTCCCCTCGAAAATGTTGTTTATTTCTTTTTGGATGGTAGTGAAATCAAGAGTACTTTTCGTGGAAAGTCGGAAGACGAGGAAATGATGGTGACGTGGTGTTCTGTACACCTGGCCTTCCGATTCTGGGACTGTCCTATCTAGTGTTCCAAGTATACTCTCATTCTCAGCTAATGAAAGCCCACTTTTTACCTTGACACTTGCCAGTTGTGGGTTGAGATGTCATCCGATGTTCGCTGAGGCCGTGCCAGACCTTGGCTAGACTCAGCCAGCAAACAGACCGTGAGAACTCCTCCATCACCTAGACACTCTGGCAGGTGAAACGTCTCTGCATATGGAGTTGGAAAGGTACACGCTACAACTAAATCGGACTCATCTGCTCTTCATTCCCCCGCTCGATCTCGCCCACGACCCAAACACCCCATCGGGTACTGTGGTACAGGTCTGTCTCCGTGGTGAGCTTGGAGAAGGGTATATGCGCTTCCTTGTAGAAGCGGGAACTACTAATATCTGTTCAGAAACATATCTTCCGTCGAGCAAGCATCTATTACGGTGAGTGTTCCAGTGAAACTGACATGTCCATCTCCTAGATCAAATCTTATCAGAGAACGATTGAAACACTGCTCGCTGGCCATGTAAACGCGTTGCACAAGCTGCCTGATCGCGTTGTCATTGAGGGGGCAGTTTCTGGGTATACCCTGATTGGAGGTGAGCCTCATATGTACACTTAATTCCAAGGTGCCTGACAACCATTGTTTCGCCAGTAAAGAGACCTTGGAAGTATGGCCGCGGAAAGCAATTCTGCCTCGGGGATATCCCGTTACAATCTGCCGAGCACAAGTGGATCTTCCGTTTCGAGATTGCAAGATGATCTGGGTTCGTGTCGTGCGTAGTCATAGGGTTTTCGTCAATGGGGTCTACGTCGTATATGCTGGTTGTCAGATCGTCCATCGTCTCGCTGTAACCACCCTAACTCTTTTCTTGCCACTGTTCGTATTGGCCCTCTGCGAGACTAGCGCGATATTTCTCCTCTATGCTATTGCAGACGTCATCGAGATGTGAGAGTGCCTCGAGAAGTGTGTCAAGGGACGAAAGCCCATCTGGGTCCGTGTCAGCGCGAAAGCAGCCGAGTTGACTGAAGCGGTACGCACCATACATTTGAATCCGTAGTTGGATGAGATTTTCGGAGGGATGCGGAACGCTATGCAAGGGATGAACACATGGGTCGGACCGAACCGAAAATCGGGCAGGTTCAAAGGGACAATGGAATGGACTGCCACTGACTCACCTGTAGCCACAAAACTCTACTTTTGGACTGTCGATTGTTCGCTCATCAGAGACATTCAGAGTGCGTATTGTATGACTCACTTTTTCATGAGCATCCATCGGAGGGCATTGCCCATCGTATGTGACTCGTCAAAAATTTGATACGTGGCAGCGGAGAGGTCGGGTGTTGCGCCTTTCATCTGCAAAGTGTCAGTATACGGTGTGGCAGCAAGACTGAACGACTTGCGATCTTTATTTTTTGAGCGACCTCTGCCATGATGGAGAGTGTCGAGATATGTGACTTCCTGAAAAGGAAAGAGGGAAGTGTATCTTTTGTACAATGGACTCTTGCTTTATGCACTCTCTATATAACCCACTCAGCTCAGGATGTCGACCCCATCACTCGATAGATGGCTCACTCAAACCGTCCTACTCTCCCACCTCTCCACTCTCTCGGTCTTCTTCCTCGCAGAGACATTCTTGTTCACCAACTGCACGATCCGAACGATCCGAGTCGACCGGTAGATGCACTTTCCCCCAAATACTGACCTCTAAACACTCATCCACCCCGTCGTCAGGTCAGACAGCTCAATGTGCTATCCACGCCACCCTACTCCCACTGCCCACGAGGCCAACCTCGCATTTCCTCATCCACAGGTTCACAAGAACCGTCCCCCTGTCCACGCATGAATCCGCCTGCATCGATGTCGACAACTCCGCCTCCTAGTCGGAGAACCCGTCCCATACCTACTTCGCTCGAAGACGCAGAAGTCGTCATCTTGACCCCGCCCACGCCAAACATACCTCGAATCATCGCTGTTGGTCCCGCGATCCAATTTCTGCGCCACGGCACGTACCGGATCAAAGAAGATATTCGTGTAGAATCTTACCGCCTCGTTCGCGATTCCTCTGATCGAAGCTCTGCAACCGGCGAGCTATCCAACACGAATGCCTAACGAGCACCATCAATGAATATGTATACATTTCCTGTAAAGTGGAAAGTAGATTACGGCCTTTTGATTGTATTCCTGGCGGTAGTGTTTGTATGAGATGGAAGCAGGTCTCGATACGAAACTTGTCTCGAATAAACTTGCAACTTGTTGCATGACTTTCTTGCCAGTGGCGTGTTAAGCGCTGGCGACATCGCTAATTTGTGCATGACAAGTGGCATGTTAGCCGGGATCCTACACCTCTCAAACCTATCACTCCCTGTCAGATTATATTCTAGCATGCTCATGTCCATCCCGTCCGAGCTTTCCCTCTCCAGTTCTCATTCCTGTTCGTGATGCGGTCATGGGAGCGCAACCAGGCATGTTCATCTTGGCGTACTTTCTTTCCCTTTGACACTCATAACACCTCATGACAGTCAGTAACTGGGTGTCCGGATGACCAGTTTGTGCTCTTGGCTGCCCAAAGCGCGAGCGTGCAGGAACGACGACGTACTCTGCGACGGCGACAGCGTTCACGCCTCGCGCTCGCATTGCTCGTCATTCAACCGCATCCTGAAGACGGTCTCTCTTCTGGGTCAAGTGAGGAACCACGCTCGCGATTCTCACACTCCACGCCGTCATCCCCCGTGGTGAGTTGGCCGTACAGTCATAATCACTATCGACGACACTGATATCGACGGCACAGACAATGTGTGCACCAGTGCTACCAGTCGCACCTCCTCCCCCTCCACGCAAACCCAAGTCGATATTTGCAAGACTGGTGAAAGCTTTTATATTTTAGGTGACTCTAGTTGTTTTCCTATCAGGACATTTTCTTCGGGGACAGTACGATAGTACTACTAGTGGCGATGTATGTATGTAGCATAGAACGCCGATCAGCGCTGCTGCGGAACGGCTTTCCGGGCGGGTCATCGCGCCAAGAGCATGATGAGCAGCTCTTCCCTCAACTGCGACCGCGTTCTCCTTCACTGACGGCGGAGTTATCTATCTTGCCTGTCCCCGACTACAACATGGACGAAATAGTCCCTCACCTATGGATTGGCGACCTGCCGAGCGCCCTTGATGTAGAAAGCCTCAAAGCTAAAAAGATCTTTAGTGTCGTGACAGCCATGCGAGGAAAGGTCACGATCCACGCCGTGCGTACTTTCAAGATATCCAGAACAGACAGATAGATCTCGTGCCATTGCCAGACCTTCAACAAATGCCAAATCAATATCGATGACAGCGCAGACGAAGACGTCCTCGTGCACTTTTTACCTTCGATATCGTTCATCCAGAAGGAACTCGACAAGGGTCGCGGCGTGCTCGTGCACTGTCAGGCTGGCGTCAGTGAGTCATCCAGGTCAACGTATTCGGTGGAGATGAACCGCTTTCAGGCCGGAGCGCAACCATCGTCGCAGCCTACTTGATGTACACGCGCAAACTAGATCCATCTGCTGCCCTCGACATGATCAAGGCTGTACGCCCGCACACTGAGTGAGCTCGTATACACCTTTTCGGCTGTCCCTTGGGGACTCACACGAACAGTCCCAACGAAGGTTTCCTCCAACAACTCGAGATATTCCATCAGGCGTCCTACAAGATCTCTCGCAGATCCAAGCCCGTTCGGATGTTTTACATGGAGAGAACGCTCGAAGAAGTGATGAGTGAGTGATCCTTGGTTCCACGTGCAATCATCCCGGCCCCTGACCGCATATGAGACTAATCTAATCATAATAGATGGCGATGGTTCCATTCCGCCAGGCGACATGTTTGCTAAATACCCGCAGACGCCCGTATCCGAATCGGCACCAAATACCCCTGTCATCGTCCCAAGCAGACGAATACGATGCAAAATGTGCAGGTGCGTGCACGCATTCCCGAAAATGCACAACAATTACGTGCTGAAAGACGATCTGTGCTTGCTATCCAGACAGGAACTCGCCACCCGTGAACACATGCTCGATCACGGCCAACTCGGTCCGCCGACACCAGCCCTCCCCTCCTTATCGCCCGTCACATCACGACGTCCTTCCAATGATCTCCCCCTTGCCCCACTCTCCCGACGCCCATCCACCAGTCTGAACGTCACCATCTCCCGCCGTCCGTCGACAAGTCAACCCCGCTCGCGACTCGACTCGGGGTCGGGCGGGATCGCCGAAGGACGACCAGCCATTCTCGCTGCGCTCGGCGGTCGTGGACTCCTCGAGTCCCTCTCCATGTCTGCCCTCGAAACCGAAGACGACGTGGACCACGAGTCGGATACCGACGAGCCCACAATGTCCTCCCACGGGCCGAGTAGTAGTAGTAACAGTAATAGTACCACTGCGTCGCTCAAACCGCCTTCACGCCGTTCGTCGGGTAGCGATGGGCGACTCTTTCGGCCCTCACCCCTCTCGATGGAGGGCATCGGGCGGGATCTATCACATGCACTCGAGGAGAGCATGGCGAGCGACGTGGTCGAATCGCCCCAGGAACCAACACGAGTACCGTCCCCGTTGGTCGACACCATCAAGCGCACTGCGTCCCCGCTTCCGCTGGGCCCAGGGGGAACCCCATACGCGAGCGGCGCAGACCTCGCAGCGCAGCTCTCGTCCAATCCGAAACTCGCCGCGTTGCGCGCCTCGGCGAGTTTGAGCATGACGAGCTTGAACGGCACCAAGACCGTCGCGTCAATGAGCCCTCCGATACTAGCGAACCCGAAATGTTCGGGTTACTTTGTGGAACCGGTACGCCCTGTTCTTTGCCGCGAGGTCGGATGGACTGACGAACGAGGACACCAGATGAAATGGATGGAACCGGCGCTTGCAAGCGGAGAGCTCGCTGGCAAGATCGTCTGTCCCAACAAGAAATGCGGGGCCAAGATCGGCAACTATGATTGGGCGGGCGTATGTTGTGGATGTAAAGAGTGGGTGACGCCGGTACGCAAAAAGTTCGGATCGCTTGTGTGCGTGTGCGCGTGTTGACGATAGAGCACTGACCCAGGGGTTTTGCATTCATCGCTCCAAGGTCGACGAGATCGTCGTGTAAAGAGACGTGCGTGCAGGGCCCTGAGCTGTCGATTCCTTATCTTATCTTATTTTTTTCTTGTCCAACACTATGCGCTATTTCTTGTTTGTTGTACACCATGCGGATGGATGAATGAATTGGATAGCATTCATAAAAAAAAAAGTGTAGATATACATGTAGAACGAAGGGTTAGACGATAGGTGGATCGATATCCGGTATTGCATAACTAAACGAGCGTTGGTGACTTCTAAGGTAGCCGAGACGTTGAGAGAATATAGAGAGAAAAGAAAAAAGAAAAAGGCCTGCATGGTACACACGCGGAAGAAAGAAGAAAAAAAAAGTGGTATGGGCCGATGACCGCGTGTCCAAATCGATAGCAAAGATTAACCAAGGGAGCGTAGGATGACTCATATGAGAGCTGTAGAATAAGGAAACGAAAACCTGAACCGATGAAATAAAACGAGCACGAGCTAGTGAAACGTGTCATGTGATATGATGAGAGTGTATGCGGAGCAAAAGTGGTCCAACGATGCCATTATCGGTCTCCAGTCGTGTTGAAGGTGTTGACCGTGTTGACCGTATTGACAGTCCTTGCCGATCGCCTCGAGCCAAACCGGAGCTTACCATCATCTCCCCGACCCCATGAGAAAAGCCCACCGGTCTCGTGAGAGTGTGCACTCCCCGTGCGTGATCGAAGAGACCAAGCTGGCGAGACAGGCCGTGCAGGTGCATTGACGTCAAGATGCTCGTGATGGGGATGTGTATGGTGATGATGGTGGTGGTGTCCTGGAGGACCAACCGTGTGCCGTCCATCGCAGCACGCCCGCACGTTTTCAAGCCCTTCAAAGTCATTGTCCGATTGCGAACCGCCATGGAGCTCAAACTCGAGCTCCTCGTCATCTTGCCCATTCCCTCCTGACAACACTTGCTCAAATGACCGAGTAGGACTGTACGGGCTCTCTGGCGTAGCCCATCGAAGATATTCCGCTGCTGGCGTTCCGGTACGCTTGCCAAGAGAACCCCTGACGGAGAGCTGAGAGCGACTCCGCTTTCCACGAGGTGTTGTGCTGACGCCATTGTGGCTGCTTCGGTCGCTTCGCTGGCTTTGGGGACTCGAATCAACTCGATGGCGATGGTCGTCGTCCGTGAACTCGGCGCTGTGCGACATGGGACTCGTAGGAACCACACCATTCTCGTTACGGATCGGGGACGCTACCGCGTTTGGATTGGGACGCGCCAAAAGATACTTGAGAGCCTGGAAAAGGGTATCCATCAGAAAACTGTCATGCATGCGGAGCCAAGGCAGAGATAGCCCACATTTAGCCAAATGTCGTGACGCTCCTTTGTGGGTGCAGTGATCTTCATCTCCCTTTGAGCCGTCGAGATCACCACACTATATTGGTACAGCCCAGGTGGCATCGGGTTGGGATCCAGGACCGAACGTACGCCTTCGATGTAAGCTGCGAATAGAACGCATCAATCGGTTGCTCAGCGAAGCCATCTTGCCGCGCACAAAACCGAACTTACCACTCTTGGCACTCGATTCTGACACGTTTGACGAGCCGGGATCAGCGGAGCTCCAGTACAACGTCTTGGTGTATGGATGCACCCAGAAGAATCGCTTGTGTCGCTTCTCTCCGTGTCCCTTCCCAATCGCGCGTCTCGTGTACTTGTACAAGAACTCTCCGATCATCGTTTGAGTAATGGCATGGATGACATTGGGATCCGTTGCACCACCAGTCTGGTCCGTGCCTTGGGCGGATATAGCGGAGGCACCTTGGGTGTGCCCGCGGTTCATGAACGGATTGTGATCCGATGACATCGACGACCGCGGAGAGAGCGCACTGCGGTCCGAGGTGAGAGAAGTACTCGACAGTTCCCTACGTTCCTTCTCCCGAACAGCCCATGATGGGAGACCAGAGGGGGGATGCGAGCTCTGTGCGTGAGCAGCGGCATTTGCGGCAGACCTGAAACTGCTTGTGGACGGTGCCTGGCGGATATTCGATGAGGGAGGCATGCTCGATCCGTGCTGTCTTGGACCATATGACCCTTTGTTGTTCACGGAGAGCATTGAACCAAACGTTGGGGTAGTCGCCCGTTGAATGAGCTCTGGCGGTGGGGGTGACGACGGTCTTGGCGGAGGAACATCACCTGGAGCAGACGTGGTCGTTGGGAATCTTCTCTCGGGTATAAACGACGGTGGAGGCATACTGCTGGGTGGGGGAGGTTGACGGGGAGGAGGGGGCAAAGCCATCGTCGGTGGACGTGTCTTGTCGACCACCGAGGGTACATTCGACGGCGTACGAGATCGTTTCGCAGGGTCTTCGACGGCGGGAGGGACAATGGATTCAACAGACTGCCGTTGCTCAGAGTGAGTTACACGGGACTGGATCATGTTGAACGTCGCAACCACAGAGTCTCTGATACCACCGACAATGGAGGTCGGTGCCGTGACTGGTGATGTCGGCGGTGAGGATGTCACGAATTGGAACTGTTGTCCACTAGTTCCAACTCTGTAGAGACCTGCGGGTGCGCCTGAAGCGGCAGCATGAGCGAGGGGCGTGATGGAAGAGCTCGAGATATCCTGTTTCCCTGAAGAAGGCGTGGAGGAAGGAATTCCGGGTGAAGCACTGGGAGGGGTAACAGGTCTCGGGACATCCGTCTGTATCGACATCTCCTTAACCTCCGGCTTCGGTTGCTCGACGTACTTGGTGACCTCAATCGGTTTCTCGACATACTTGATGACTTCAACCTCGACCGGCTTATCGACGTACTTGATGACCTCGACTGGCCTGTCGACCTCCTTGACCACTTCGATCGGCTTCTCAATCTCCTTGACCACCTCGACGGGCTTCTCAACCTCCCTGAAAACCTCGATGGGTTTCTCTACCTCCTTGATTACTTCCACTTCCCTGATCACTTCCACTTCTTTGATCACCTCTTTGACGACCTCGACCTCCTTGATCACCTCCTTGATCACTTCGACGATTTTGACATCCTCAAACACAGCGTCAACGCCCTTTTCATCATACTCGACAGGCGGGCTCGGCGACTCCAGCTCATACATCCCCCTCCGCTCCGTAAAGGACGCCACGGATGACCAACCCGCCCGACTCGAGATCCTCGACGCCTTGATACTCTCTTCGTCGCTCTCGGAATAATCATTGTCCGAGATGGTCAACATCGAGTGGAAGTCTTCACGGGACTCGGAAGGCGTCGTCATCCCAATACTCATTCGCGCGTCTTGATAATCATCTGCATCTGTCTCCGTCTCTGCACCCGTCTCGGTGGCACCGTCGTCGATGTCAGACTCGGATTCGTAAGCGGACTCGGTGGAAGTGGAAAGAGAGCCAGGCATGCGGCCATTCCGCACGGTGATGTCTCCACTGCCATCGTCGGAAGACTTGGAGAAATCGGATTGCATGAGTGTCGTGCGGCGCAGCGTAGGGGAGAAGACAGGATTATGAGGATGTCTGAGGAAAGGAGAGGTCTGAATCCCAGCTTGGGTATTACTTTCGGTGGGCAAATGCTGCACGGCCGTATCGGTGTGTTGGAAGACAACCTCGTCCGTCTGGGAAGACATGTCTGAAGTGATAAGGGCGGCGGTGAGGGGAGGAACCGTCTCGGCTTCAGCCTGTATACCAATCTCGGTTGTGACAGGCGCGAGAGTGGGAACTAACAACGTCACTTCACCCTCGCTGGTCTGGCATTCAACTTCCCTGGTCTCCCGTTCCTTGTCGATGACATCGTCTTCGACCACACTGGTCATCCCTATGCCCAACTCTGCAGAAAGTGCTGTAGACAATGCCTCGGGCTGTCCTACAAGCGAAGGAGGTCGTGCTTCCTGGAATGCCGCACCACCGCGGGGACGGCGTTGAGCACCGCCGCGTCCACTGCGCGAGAGAACGGACTGACGTAGAGGACTGGTGCTTGATTGGAAAGAACTGTAAGATGCTGACTTGCGGAGTACATTTGCAAAGGCGGGATCCATTCCATCAACGCTGGTACGATTTGAGACTGCAGCGAATGATGAAACTTCCAAACCACGCTGTTGTACGTCTTCCTCATTGTGATCATCGTCAGACGCGTCGAGGTCAAATTCATCAGCGCCACCTTCCTTGTCGCGGAAAGCACCTGGAATTGATGGGACAGGAGGAGGCGTCGACTTGATACCGAGTTCATCGACACCGTTTGGCGAACGATTGCGACTAGCCTTCTCAAACCGTTCAGAGAGTGGAATGCCACCGCGGCCTCTCCGACCACGACCTCCACCAGCGCGGAAAGGGGTGAGCTTGTGCCTCGGCTTGGTGTTTGCAGCAGGTGCCAACGCATCAACGTCTTCGAAAAGCTCACTTTCCGGTGGTTCGTTTTCGTCATGAACATACCCAGGCAAGGTTTCTAGTTTACGCTTGTAATCCATGCGCATCTCTTTCTCGCGATGAAGGGAGCCCTTGAGTGTTTTGATCTGCCTCTCGGCATGGAAGAGTCTTTGCTGGAGCGCTTCTATTTCCTTGTTGGGGTGATTAGATGCGTGGAAAGGACGCGAAGGCGATGGGTCGGGGGAAACATCAGCAAGGTCCTCAAAAGACTCTGATTGGAACACAACCGAGCTGTCCAGACGTTTCCTGTTCGTGGACGCGCCTCCGACAGTGAATACATCGTCCTCGTCAGCAGTAGCAGGGGTCAAAAAGTCATTGGCGTCCCCTGTACCCGGGGTGAGAGGAGAGCCAAACTTGGGTCCAAGTCTCCGATTTGCTTTCGCCACTTCGGCCTTCAGAGTATCGAGCGCAGACTGTAAGTCGGATTTATCGCGCTGGAGGCCAGCGGCATGCTTCCGTGCCTGAGCAAACTCGGTGTCATGTTTGGCTTTGAATTCGTCGAATGCGGTCTTTGTGCGCTCCGCTTCATTCTTGTGTTGGTCAGTGGATTCACGTGCGGTGTTGAGCAACTTGGTGAGTCGTTTGTGCTCGGATTCCAATCTCTGCGAGGTGCTTTGAAAGTCGGAGAGCTGTGTGCGAAGCTCTTGCAGTGTGACTTCGAGGTTCCAGTTCTCTTCCTTGAACTTGTCTGATTGGGTTGGGCATGAATTCGAGGCAAGTCCGGGATGGAGGAATACATACCTGAACTTTGCTCTTGTGAGCGGAGGGCGGTACGAAGAGATTCGATACTCTTCTCGAGATCATCCTTTTCCTCTTTCATGTCCTGAATCACCTTGTCGCGCTCTCCGAGAAGACTCTGGAGACGTCGGACCTCGGTGAGCAAACCGCTGCCAATTTCAAATGCGAATTCTAGAGAACGGAGATGAAAATGAGATTTAGGAGAGGAGATGGGTTCGATCCGATGGGGAGGGACGCACCGACGTCATCTGCTCTGTGAGCTGCGTTTTTGGCCCGACGAGACTGGGCAGCGGAAGAAGAGGAAGCCTTGGAACGTTCCGGTTCATCGCGAGCAAGATCTTTAACTGGGATTGGTGGAGAAAGCGTATCCTCTGCAGGACGCTAGAGAGTGAAAAGTGAGCAACCAAAGCCAAGGTAAAATGAGGGTGGAAATGAAGTGAAGATGACAAATTGAGCAACGCGTGGCACGAGAAGGACGCGTCATCAGTCTGTTGAGCAGGCTGTAGGGTATGCCTGCGACGTCGCGTGGGTGGCAGAGAGAAATGAAGACGGCTCGAGCGAGCATTATAGATTCGGGGGCGACAAAGTGGTCATTGTGCGTGGAGGCCACGAGGCTCGGAAAGAAGCACGCAGACACGAGCGAGAGATGACTTGGAAGAGATTGCCAGGGGAATGAGAAGAGAAGATATGTACCTTTGGGCCGAATGCGTTTGATAGTTGGGCATTTTCGAGGTCCCAAGACTTGATGGTGTCTGCGAGTTCGCGGTAGCGCTCTCTGGCCTCTGCGTCGAGATCTTCGTCGTCTCCACGCTCTACATCGAAATCCTGGAGATGATGGATCTTTTCCTCGAGCTCGATCTGCTGAGCGAGGACGCGTTGTCCGAGTGCACCGGCCTGTTGGAGCTGCTTTTCCTTGTTGTCGAGGAGGAGCTGGAGCTGAAACTTGCGCTCTGACGGGGAGGCGAAGGGGTTTAGGGAAAGGTCAGGTAAAGAAGAAAGAGCGGCAGCGAGACCGTCGGATGCGCTGGCCATCGTTCAGCTCGTCAGAATTTTGCGAACGCCGCAACAGCAGCGGGGGAGAGGAGGGGCGTGGTCGAGTTTATTAAGAACGTGTGCGCCCAACTCAACAAAACCAAAATCCTCGCCATTTCGGGTAATATTTTCACATCACTATCTCTTCCCCGCAGCAGTGTAGTTCCTCTTCGCTTCCCCAGATCATGATAGGGGCAGATAAGACACCCGTCCTGCGCATCGGCGTCGACGTCGGGGGGACCAACACGTACGTCTCCCCACTCTGCACCCCCCACTGACCACATCGTCCATCAGCGACGCCGTCCTGCTCAACATATCAGACGGTCAGGTCCTCGCGTCTGCCAAACACCCAACCACTTCAGATGTCACCCAGGGCATCCAGCGTGCCGTCCAGAGTGTCCTCAATCAAGTCCCACATGCCACCGATATCCAGGCAATCTCCGTCGGCACAACTGTATGTCTCCCACCCACATCCTTGCACCCAACTCAGCTCCTCCTAGCACTTTGTGAACGCACTTGTCGAGAGAAATCGCACTCGCCTAGATCGGGTAGCTGTAATCCGTCTCTGCGGTCCATTCAGCCATGGTACTCCCCCGTTCGTTGGCTTTCCACGCGACCTGAAAAATCGTACGTCGTTGATAATCGTCCCGTTTGACGATCATCCACACCTTGTGGCTGTCAGTCTTGAAGGGCCCCTCTTTCCTCCTTTCGGGTGGACTGCAGATTGATGGGAGCGAAATTGCAAGTGTCGACGCCACAGAGATTGAGTCTGCCTGCGACACGATCGACAAGGAGGCACGTCTGTTTTGTATATCGACTTGCCGTAATTGGCTCCGAATGTCCCGTACTAAACGTGAAAACATACCAAAAGGACGTCCATGCACTTGCGATCATCTCGGTCTTTGCGCCCATCGATTTCACCCTGAAACAGGAAGAACACGTCGCTTCGATCGTGCGTGCAAAGCTACCACACCTCAACATCGTGTGTTCCAAGGATGTGGCTCACATTGGCCTCCTGGAACGCGAGAACGCGACCATTCTCAACGCCTCGCTTCTCAGGTATGCCAAGAAGACCGTCACAGGCTTCCAGAAAGCAGCACGTGCATTACACCTAACTTGCCCTGTGTTCATCACGAGTAACGACGGCACCTTACTCAACTGCGCACAGGCCACTAAATTACCCATACGGACCTTGTAAGTCCTCATTAATGTGGTGCATCCACAGAGTTTCAGCAATTCACAATGATCTCTGATCGAAATTCCGATCACGATGACTTCATAGTTCTTCTGGTCCCACTAATTCGATGAGGGGGGCTGCGTTTCTGGCATCCCTCCAGTCTGACATCTCCAAAGAATCCGCCTTGGTGGTCGATATAGGAGGTACCACGGTTCGTCCTTATTCCCTTCCTTTTTCTCGGACTCTATAACGGATGCATCCCGCAGACGGATATCGGAATGCTTTTGTTCGTGTTTATCCTGACCGAATCAGACACTCCTCATTCTGACACCTTGGTTGGCAGGCCCAGCGGATTCCCTCGGCAAGCTGCAGCCCAGCATGAACTCTGCGGGGTCTTATTGAACTTCTCTATGCCTCATGTCACCAGGTAACCTGACACGTTCCTCTCCCGGAGACTTTGCCCATCACAAATTTCCGTTTAGCATCGGTCTCGGAGGTGGCTCCATCGTCCGCCAGGATTCTCACTCCAAACGGGTAACTCTCGGCCCTGACTCAGTGGGCCACAGAATCACTTCCGAGGCCCGTGTTTTCAACGGTGCGACGCTTACTGCTACGGACATTGCCGTCGCTGCTGGACGGGCGTCCATTGGAGACGTTTCCCGTGTAGCGGGTCTTGACCAATTCATGATCGATGGAGCACAGAAGGCAATCAAGAGCATGTTGCAGAACACGCTGGACGCAATGAAGACGTCAGCGGCGGATATCCCCGTCTATCTCGTCGGCGGAGGATCAATTTTAGCACCAGACGAACTCGTTGGGGTAAGTCGGGTGCATAGGTTCCCACATTACGACGTCGCGAATGCAGTTGGTGCTGCCATAGCTCAGGTGAGCATGACGCCTCGGACGGCACTCAGGCAATAGCTCATCGGCAAGCAGATATCCGGTACAATCGACTCGTTTGAAGACATTTCGTCTACGCCCGTATCCGAAGTGCGGAAAGCCATCGAAGCCAAAGCAATCGCCCGTGCAGTGGCTTCTGGTGCCGCTCCGAATCGTGTTTCCATCGTAGAAAGCGAGGTTATACCCATCGCATATACCACTGGAAGATGCCGCTTTTACGTCAAGGCCGCCGGTGACTGGAGTGGAAATGCGGTCCCGGATGAGATAGATGATGTTGATTCTAGCTCCAACCAGCCTGATGAAAATACCACAGCACTCTCCTTAACAACACCAGACGCCGTACCCGGAGAAACTCTTTCATTGGACTCGGCTGATGCAATCATTTCGTACAAACCCAGGGTGCAAGATAACCAGTGGTTTTTATCTGAAATCGACCTCGAGTGGATAGCAGACGGATGCTATGTTCTGGGCTGTGGTGGAGGTGGCTCGCCATTGCACACTTTCTTAGAGCTAAGAGAAATGGTGCGGGCGGGAGAGGTCATCCGCATTATCGATCTGGGTTCTCTCACCCCAGATGCACTCGTTGGTTGGGGTGGTGCGTTGGGTAGCCCAGAGGTGTGCATAGAGAGGTTACTTGGAAACGAGTACGTGTGTCCACACCTCTAGGCATCCCTCACTGACCATATGACAGGTACAACGAAGCGAGCGCTGATCTCTGGGCGTTTCTAGGGGTAAGTCACGTAGCACAATACCGATATCGGCTGGGTCTCATCCAGGTTCACAGATAACCAAGCCTGACGCCCTTTGTGCGCTGGAAATCGGAGGAGGAAATGGGATGATCAACGTGAATCTCTCGTCACCTCAGTTTCTCGGACTGACATCTCGTCCAGATGATCACAGCCGCCACAAAGAACCATGACATCCCGATCGTCGATGGAGATTTCATGGTATGTAACAATGATTCTCTCCCCGCAGACCTCGGTGACGAGTCCCGTTCTTCAGGGTCGCGCATATCCAACCGTAGGCGATCGTTTCATTCGAGAATGAAGCGTAGATGAAACTGAGCTCACGGGTTGCGCAGTGGCATCAAACGACTGCCAACGTATACGACAATACGGGTCGTGGGCTGAACTTCCTCCCCAGCTCTATATCAAGCGGGGACGGTAACGTCATGGTTGGTCTTTGCCCCTGAAGACCTGACCCGGGCCTACGAGTCTACGACCCTGATCACGTTA
>JBBPQP010000401.1:0-27235 GCA_038092555.1 Boletus subgraveolens | reverse complement strand
AAGACCGCAGCGGGTGTCGGCGCGGGAGTGACGTCAACCTGGTCGGTGAGTGTAGGGACGCCTTGCGTACCCTGCAAGGAACAATTGGATTGAGGCACTGCGGACTCGAGTGGTGCAGATACAGCCTCCTTGGCAGTCTCAGCTACCGAATGGGGGGGAGGGGGCACTCCTTTTGAAAATTGAATCGGCGCATGAGTGGCAAAGCTGTACGAGTCATGTGCCTCTCCATTTCCATTGACCGGTGGAAGCGGAGCAGAACCATTATCGTTGATAGGGAGTACGGAGACATCACTTGAAGAGGGTGCCTGCTTGAACGAGGCTAGTTCTGCAGATATCTTCGAAGCAGGAGGAACAGTTCCCTCTGTAGCTGTTGCCGTGTCCTACGGAGGGAAACAGGTTAATTTTCGACTACGACAATAGAACGGACGCTCATACCAATTTGGACGCGCTCACAGGGGTGTCGGTGGAAGGTGTCAAAGGAAGACCATCCACGGTGATCTGCGGGATGGGAAGTAGGAGTGACCCCTTGATAACGGCAGGTTCAGCCGGAGGAAGAAATTCTACGGCCGTCACCATAGTCACAACATCGGAGTTCTGCGCGCCGTCAAGAGAGATGGACAAACGCGCAGGTGGGTCGTGTACGACAGGGAACACAGTTTGAGGCTTTTCGGGTGTTTGAAGGACATTGTTAATGTTTCCGTGCCCGTCATCCTCCTGAGGCCGATCGTCACGACATTGCCAGAGGCCGTCGACGATGAACTTGTACGCGACCTTTTGCCCCCATGGAACTTTCGCAGTGCCGGAAAACCCAGCGTCACCTTTAACCAAATGAATGGAAGACGACCACTACAGAACTAGGAGGTGAGCGGGACGAAAGAACAAGAAAAGGCAAGAGGAATGGGATGCTGACCTGGTCGAATGTACCGGTCACAATCACGTTTGTTGGGTGCCGGGATGGCCTGAGCGGAAGCAATGAGGCTAGGCATACAATATCGCCAATATGACACCGCTCACCAGATGAGTTCGAAGTCGTGAAGATCTGCAACGCTCATTGCGCTGACCGAGTTGGACGTCGCCGCAACCGAAACTGTAACCGACCACATCAGGACTCAACCAGCCGGAATTTATACTTGAATCTTCCATTCCGTAATCACAACACGTGCAAGTGGGTCCGACGACCTCTTTCAATTTTCTTCCCTGTTCCATTCTCCGGCAAACCAACACACGTAGAAAGCCTCAAGCGTACAACGTGTTCATCGCCACATTACGAGACTACCACGCTTGCTACCTCCTTATCGTATTTCAAGAAACTTGCCTACTCCATGAGGGCTCCATGAGGGCACCGCCGTTACGCACCAATTCCCCGCAAAACTGCCTTCCGGCTCTTGCTTTTTCTTGCCCGTAGCAACTGTGGGCCTCGTTGATCTGGTGGTGTAAAGCCCAGGAAATTCTTTGTGGATCCTTCTACCCCGTGCAAGTGTTCCTGGGAGCGACGTTCTGTTTCAGATGGAGGCGCATACTCCTGAGTATCCGAGTCAACGTAGACGAGCGGCATGGGGGAATCATATGCGGTGATACCGAGCTGTCGGCAATAATATTGAACAGCCACATGGAATGCAGTTCTTCGTGCATTTCTCAGCCCCCAATCTCTGCATGACGATGTGTGTGAGATACAAGTAGATCGTCAAAGAAGGGTCCCGATTCCAATACTTACTGCCACGTCCTGAAAGAGAATCATTTTGAGATAGAACTGACACTCCCTATTCAGCATACGTACGAGTTGTGAGGGATACCAATGGTGATATCTAGATGACGCTGGAATGAAATGCTTTGCAAAGTGATCGATGTTGTTGGCTGAAACCATCGATTCTCTTCCGTTGCAAGCCATTCGTTCAAGCGAGCCTCGAGCGCGTCCAGCTTCTCTAAGGGAGTGCGCCAAGCGACTTGCATCGTGAGCGCCTCGACCATTTTCTGGAGTAATAATCAGTCGAGCATCAAGGTGGACGAAACAGACACATGCATCACTCCGGCGAACATTCATTCTGCAGACTCTTCTATCAGTGATACATTAAATCTGCGAGCGGTGACTCACATAAATTTCGTGAGGAGCTGGCTATTGAAGTAGTATGTCTCCGTGCCATCTGCTCGTACGAACACCGTCTAAATGATGGGATGAGTACACGAAGGGCAAGCAACGGGAGTCTGGCAGCATACTGCAAACAATCCCATCTTCTTCACGGTCAAGTTATCGGCTACAAGGACGTAAGCCCGACATCGTCGATTGTGATAGGCGACATCTCACTGTCAATGAAACACCGATCACCCGTATCGAATGGGCTGAGACAATATCAGCAAGGGCAGAATCAAGTTCGATGAATGAACTCACTGTGTCACAAACAGGAATATTATGGCGTCGAACATGCTGCTGGCCGCGTTTTTGAAGACAAAACTCGCTGCAATCCCCAACGAATACACGCTGGTCAACAATTGATCGATGTTGACACCAAACACACTCAGCGAGATGAAAAACAATATGACAAAAGCGAACAACAGCAATATCTGATCGAGTGTTTTGAGAGCTGCCCCAACATCACGCATACTCCGTGACAAGAATCGCCGTTCTTTGTAAATGCGTAGGAAGGTAGCCTTGAGCTCAGATCGTGAAAGATCACCGTTGTTGTCTTTATCAAAAACGCGAAAAGCTTCTTGAGCTTCTCCTGGAGTAGCAAACGCGGGCTGGAAGTCTGCTGATATCAGATAAGGCCTGCGGCGGTCTCGGAACGTCTTGTAAATAGCCCGGGCTAGGCGCTATAACAGGCAAGATTAGTCGTCATACCTTCACATGAATGAAATCCCGCTATACCTTCGCTTCCTGGGCTGAGTTGATATCGTACATGAATCCGCCCAGATGGTTGTCGTTGCCTGTGATATTACGAGCATCATGCAATACCGCCGACTTGATCACTCGCGCAGCTTGAATGGCTGGATTGTACTCTTCCTGTTGGTACACGTGCTGATCAACAGCACGCCTGCGTGAAGGTGGGTACTCGTGAGATGGATTGAACGCCGGATGGCTAGGTGTCCTTGAATCATCTAATTCAGGCGAGTCTGGAGCGATGTCATGAGGCTGGATAGATACTCTCGAGCCTGTTGGTCTCTGCTTCCCTTTGCCTTTATTGTCCTCAACCTCGGCATCATTGCCATCATCGTAACCCTGGGAAATACTGTCATCGCACTGACGGTGGTTGGAGTCTTTTTCGCTGAAGGGGTAGATGAAACCAAGGTTGAAAATGCCATGCCCACTGCCAGACCGGTGCCGAGTTCGAGGTTTATACTCGCGAAGCTTTTCAATGACGCGCAGACCGCACTTGACCTCGTCAAGGCGTTCCTTATAAGCGGTTCGATGAAATGCGAAAGCTACCAGGTGAAATGAGCTTGACTTGGGAATGTTGGAGAACTCTTCCATACCGATAGCATGAGACAACATCTTTTGAGAGCATATCACAAGTGTTAAAAAGAACAGAAATTCAATAGTTCGAGCAACCTGTGGATGTCATTTAACACCCTCCGTATCCATGACAGTCTGCCAGAACACTCACGCGATCAGTGTATGGAGCAAAACTAGTTCCATCAGCGCCGCTGTTATACAGCATGAATATGTTTTGGAACAAAATGATCCAACTGAGCCAGGCGCTAGCGGCATACAACACAGGCTTGAAGGTGTCTTTGACAGAATCATACAATTCGATGTGGGACTTGACCTCCTCGGGAACATGACCCCATGAAATGGATATCAAAACGCGTGTTATCGAGGGTACGATGTCTACGATCATTGCAAGGCCCCAGGATATGACGACATTAGCTGCCGCCCAAAAAAGCCACGCTTCGATGTTTTGGTCGACATAGTGTCGGTAACTGGTGGGATGTGGTTTATACCAAAAGAAGTGGACGAGTAGGGCAGGAGCCACTAGGATGCCGGCGAGGAGGGTCGAGCCAACCAAGGAGGAGAACAAGATGGTAAACAAGCTGCAAGTGTGATGCCTTCAGTGACATGTATGCGCACACGAGAAACGCACGAACTGCCAAACCGTCCAGCGTCTCGTCCTGAGATTCACCCCCATTTGTTTCCCGAACTTGGCTTCTTCGTCGGCCAGGTCCTCGTCACCGCTCCAGTCAAATTCTTCTTCGTCGCCATCGTCATCGTCCGTGCCTGCGAACGAAGGAGCGCGAGACTCGAGTTTTGGAGGAGTGTTGGTATATTGTGCTGAGGGTGCATGATCAAGCTCCTCAGGATAGTGGACAGTCGGCCTCGCGGTCTGCTTTTGAGAGATGTCTGAGCTCGGGCTGTCCTGCCTGGCGTAATCCATCGCACGAGGCATTACAGTACTTAGGACTTGTGGAGTGATTGGAGTTGGCTTGACGGCGCTGTTCAGTGTTCTGCCCGTTGCCAGGTGGCCCTGGTGGTCGCGTGAGCGTTGAGTGGAATTTTGTTACCTGATCCTGCAACTCAACTTCCCACTGCACACGCGCTTATACCAAAGACGGTTGCCATCGAGTCCAATAGGACAGCCATGGAGTATGTCTTGGAATCATTCCAACAAGCAATGACAAATGCAGTCTAGCTACATCATAATACGGTCTGCTCCACAAGCCCCTTTTATTGCAGAACGACGGCTGCAAACTTGATCTCACAGAACTACCCTCTTCCACTATGAGTGCTGAGCTTCCTGCTGACCCCAAGGCCGTCAAAAAGATTGAGAAGGCGGTAGCAAAGGAGACCCCAGCTGACGAAAAGGACTATAAGCATGCTTTGAAGGAGCTGAGGCGCACCGAAAAGTCGGAAGCGAAGGCTTCAAGAGTGAGTTGATTTGGATCACGTCAAGGCTCCTCTGTTGACTCTCGCCAAGGCTGCCAGTAAGGCAGAGAAGCATGTGAAAATGATGGAAGACAAGGAACTCAGTACGATCAAATCGCTCCAGAGAGCTACGAGCAAGCATGACCAGGCCGTGACGAATCTACACACCGCACAGGGTGATGTTGGGGTGAGTCTCGGAATATTTGGTTTTTCCCCGTAAATGAACCGCAACGCTCTCCTTAGATTCAAAAACAACACGCTCAGAGGTTAAGGAACAACGCCGATACTATGAGAGTTCGTGCAGACGAGCTCTTCAGGGCCAAACAGGTCCGTGAGGTGTGTGTCTTGTCCTTTTCGCGTCTGTTTTATTCGTCGACTGACAGGATAACTAGGAAGAGCGCAGCCACAAGCTGGCAACTCTCCATTCTCCACTTGATCCCAATCGTACCTCTGCTACGACTGGGTGAGATGTATTTTAGTCATTATTTTTATTATTTTTATTTATTTTACTAAATACTATGTGTTGATGACTAAGCGTCGGATATGTTAATGTCCGGGTTAAGCATGGAACACTCGAGCTCGCTGATTCAAACGACGACAAAACATCGCTGAGCACCGACGGCGACATTGACAACACACACGATTGCAAGATCATTCTCCGTCGCTGCCATGAACAAAAACCCGTTTGTTCCCCAACCGACTTTTAATCCACCCCAACCCCCTCTTCCTCCTGGCCCTCCTCCAGCAGGACCACCCCTAGACTACTCTGCGTATTGGACTGCAGCTGCTGCCCAGCACCAAACTCAGCAACCCTCTACTGCAGCCACAGCCGTCGCTTACAACCCGCAATGGAGCACTCCTCAACCCCAGAGACCACCTCCAGAACAAAGTGCATTGTACGCAAACTATGGTTATGGCGGTCAGAACATGCATTGGCAACAAAGGCAACAGCAACAGCCACAACAACAGCTGCAGCATTATCAGCCAGTACAACCGATGGCTCCACCCCCACCCCCACCTCAGCCTCAACCGCAGCCCCAGTATAATCCTTACCAAGCCTCCGTCGGCTTCCAGGCATATGTGCCCCAACCCCCCCAACCCATCATATCCCAGCCGACGTACCCGCAAGCACCTCAAACGATTGCTCCCCCTCAGCCATATTTCCCTCAACAACAACCGCAGCAGCCACAACAACCCCGACATAATCACGGAATACATCACACTCCCCCTCAGCACCTTCCCCCCGCGAAACGACAAAGGTTCGATGGTCCCAGTGCAAATCATCACCATGGACAGCAACGTCCACAGGGTCCGCCTTCTCAGCCACAGTTTCAACCTCCACCTACTCCCCAAAACCCCATGTACAGCCAAAACCAGAGTCAACAAGGTGCTAATCAAGTGCCTCTTGGCGCAAACAACCGCGGAGGTATGGGCGGTCGTGGTGGTTCTATGAGCACGGGCCGAGGAAGAGGAGGGTCCATGGGTGGCAACCGAGGTGGATTGAGTGGTCAGCGTGGCGGCCGAGGCGGGACGTTTATAAATGGTGGTGGCGGCCGTGGCGGCCAGCAAGGTTCTTTGCGAGGGCATGGTTCACGAGGTGGTTTTGGAAACAAACAGGATTTCCATAACCGCAGAGGTGGGTCGTTTAATGCGGGACATCAGCAGCACCATCAGGGAAACATGGGTAATGCTGGTTTCCGTGGGAGGGGTCAGGGCCATTCTACGAGTCGCGCTGGGCGACAGGATGGTTCAAGTACTCAATCGGGCAATCGCGATACATTGTCTGGAAGTTTTGCGAGTGGTGGTAAGAAGGACGAGAATCGCCGCACTCTCACTGATTTTAAGATTGTCGGGCTCGAGATGCCCGAACTCGGATGGACGTGGGGCATACTTCCTTCTGCGGTCAAGCTAGAGGGCAAAGAGGGGGCTACTTCTCTCATTGACTCTTCACATGCTATTGTCAAGCAAGAATCGATACAGTCAAGTGATCTCCCCAGCGGGGAACGGGCTGACGCCGCACGTAGGAGCGAGCACACCGTTCTAGATGCGTCAGCAGCAGCTGATGTCAAGGCTGAGCCACCCGTTGGGGAGCAATCTTCATTCAGCTCTCCCCCACCATCTCGCATCCGCATTTATTTCCACACACCCGTCTCACCGGATGATTCGCATCCAATTCCACACACTTACGCTTATGGGTCCTCGCCCATGGATTCGCGCAAAGGCAAGCGCAAGAAACTTGAGGATGATGATGGTGATGCAGAAGAGGGGCGAGGGCGGCCGCCCCCGCCTCGCGGAAGCCAGATGAGCGATTCCGCTAGTGTTGACATGGATGGAATGGGTCGAGGTAGCGCTGCACCAAGTGTAGCCGAGACTGCTAGTGAAGGTGACTGGCTCATGGCTGCTATCGCGGAGGACGATGGAGATACTCCTGACGTTGAGGTCGGCGTCCATGGGGAGCACGCTGGTGACGAGGATGACAACCAACTCCGTGTGAGTCGTGTCGAAGACCCTCATGTCGCAGTCAGTGAGTCGACTATTCCTGGGCTTGGAGGTGATATTATCAATGGTGAGTTTCCGACCGATCTCGAATATCGCTATGATGGATGCTTCCGGATCTGGATGGAGGGTGTCCATCTGACCATCAGTGGCTTCATACGGCTAACTTTTGCTCCTGAAGGCACCCTTATTGATGGACATGGAGCTGGTTCTGCTGGCAATGATTGTGCTGTTGTTGCGATTCATGATGCGGGGGACCATAACCGCGTGGCAACAGGCAATGACCCTGCTTCGGTCCCGTCCAACACGATTGCCAAAGGTTGCACATCTGTTCCGTCACAAAGACAGCCTAACGTGGACGTTGTCTCCACGCCTGAAGAGGGCGCAGAGCTCGCTGTCCCGCAGGTCACGCAGCCTCTACGCAGTGAGCTCAGCCCTGAGAATGGGAGCGAGGCAGTGCCTAGTGGACGTTCATCTCTCATCGAACCGTCTCGTCTCGCTTCACAATCTTCTTCATCTTTGAGTTCTTCATTTGATGTTTCGTCTAGTCGGGCTTCTGCACCCCCTTCCGCCATCGTCGCACAATCTGATATACCTCAGCTGGACAAGCAGTCTGCTGACCATGCAGGGATTCTTGATGCACAGGTTCCCACAGCTGAAGGTGTAGCCGACGTAGCAAGGACCGTCGCTGCCCCAAAGCCGTTGCAATCACACCCTTCATACGCGTCTACAATCGTAGACGACAGCCCAGATAATGGGTTATTCTCCCAGGAGGAAGAAATACTGGCACACGTTGACGAATCAACTTTGCACCATGCCCAGCCCGACGAGAAAGTTGTTCATGATCTTGTTCATGACAATGATCAAGAGCACCTTCCAGAGCCGCCTGCTTCCCCAACATCGAACACGCTACTGTCAACATCATCGGGCTCCACTTACGGCGAGTCATCGCATCAAACAGTGACCACGTCACCTAAGAAAGGGAAGACCCCTTCTGCAAATCGCATCTCGATATCGTATGCTGCGGGCAGTAGACGATTGGTTGTGGACGCTGAAGTTGTCGAATATCTTCGCGTGTATAGAGCTGAAGGTCGGATAGAGGCGTATATGTCCCTCGACAAGGATGATGAAGAGAGCATGAAAGGTGTACTGGTATGTATGATCCTTACATCTGGTCCATGGAGGTGCCAACAACGTCCAGGTCGAAGGGCTTTCGGAGGCTACTAAATCATACTTGCCTCTGTCAACCATCCCGGAGCCTTGCAATGCCGACGAGACAATACCTTCGTTTTCAAAAGTCTCGCTTCCATCCAAAGTACACCTCATCGTTTATCTCGACACAGACCGACCTTTGTCGGAGCCCAAGTGGGTGAAGTCCGGAGATGTACAAGAGTGGCTGAAAAGCATGTTCGGGCGCATGTTTTGGGTTGCCGGTGAGGCTGCGGACGGTTGGGAGAAGAAGATTGAGGTTGCGGATCCTGATCCGGTATGTGCGTTTCCTGTCGATTTTCGCCGTTTTCCGATCCTTCCACAGGCTCCTACAATCTGGACTGTTCTCGAGGGTTGGGCGGTCAACTCGCCAGTGGGAGTCCAGACTGAACGACAACGCTTCCTCAAGACGCACATGACCGAGGTTGACAATCTCTTGGAGATATTACTGAGGCTTGTCCGTGGAGAACGCGCAACGCCTTTTTCTCAAACTGCACCCGCCATATCTGCGCCAAGTATCTCGGGTCCTCTTCTGGCCGCGTTCTCTCAATCGTCAGCGCATGGAGCACAGCAAACTCATGTCTCCCTCGCTGTGCTCGCAATGTTCTACATGACCATTGAGTACGCACAAAAGGCATGTGGCGAGAAGGGCAAGGCAGAAGCAGAAGAGAGGATCGGTGAAATCATCAGATGCTTACCGTCGCATTTGATATACAAAAGTTTGGATGGTATATTCAAGGAGTGGCGAGCTGAAAAGAAGGGCACACGATGAAACGAATAGACTATTATAATCTCTGTCGTGTGTATGTTTTTCTGTTAACTATGTTAGCCGCGACTTAGTAGTTGTCGGTCTCACGTGATGAGTGCAATCCGGATACCGATGAGGACGCGTCACCTGTAAGAGCCTCGTCGATACGCTCCTTCATCCGCCATTATGGTCCGTTCACAATCCAATTCTCTCGTTTCGCGACGTACTTACCGCACACACCCAGTTCAGAAACACATACGACTCCGATAACACTGTATTCTCCCCACAAGGTCGTCTCCATCAAGTCGAGTATGCGCTCGAAGCCGTGAAGCAAGGATCTGCAGCAGTCGGCTTGCGATCAAAGACACATGCCATACTGTTGGCGCTAAAGGTGTGTATACTCGTGCTATATTGCGAACACGCGCGTTGATGATTCCCGGCAGCGTTCTACGGGAGAACTAGCTTCATACCAACAGAAAATGTTCCGAATAGATGACCACGTTGGTATTGCGATCGCAGGACTGACGTCGGACGCGCGTGTGCTGAGGTAGGTCGACTTGTGCTTTCTACAACTGGTGTGCCGGATTCACAAGCAACACTCTAGTAATTTCATGCGGCAACAAGCTCTCAGTGAGCGCATGGTCTTCAATCGCCCGATGCCCATAAACCGGCTAGTTTCTGCCATCGCCGACAGTGAGTCTGCATGGTGTTACTTTGAATCTCAACATCATCTCTTGCATGGCTAGAGGCACAGGTAAACACCCAAGAATACGGACGTCGGCCCTATGGTGTTGGCTTCCTTGTCATCGGACGAGACCAAACAGGGCCCCACTTGTTTGAATTCTCACCTTCAGGAAACTCGTACGAGTACGTGGCCATGTCGATCGGTGCACGTTGCCAAAGTGCCAAGACATATCTGGAGAAGCACTATGAGAGCTTTGCTGATTGTTCGTCTCTTGACCATCAGGTGCTACGATTTACTCACCCTTTGCAAGGTACTCTGGAAGAGCTGATCAAGCATGGCCTGCACGCGCTTCGCGAGACACTCCAACAGGATAAAGAGCTCAACATCAACAATACTTCGATTGGCATCATTGGTCCAGCTGGTGTACTTGAAAAGCCTACTTCTCAAGGTAAATTCCGCATCGTTGAAGGGGATGCAGTGCGGCTTTACTTGGAGAGTATGGATGTAAAAGCTCCAGCGGATGGAACGGTCCCAGTGCCCCCCGCAGCACCTGCTGAAGATGTACAGATGTCAGGTTGAAAGTGTCAATATACAATGCCTTACTGTGTAATACCGTGCTTTTCAATCGAGAGGCAAGGACCATTGGTTGTACATACATGTTAGTGGGAGGGGGAACACTATAAAGACAATTGAGTGTGGATGGTATGTTTATATGGACATATCTAACGACATCGACCGTTTAGCTTCTACGACTTATGTAACTTCTTAGCTTCTGTCCCAGCACTTCGCCAAAGCTGAGCTGCCAAGCCAGGCCGGCGAAGCGCAACGAGTAGGTGCACCATCGCGCTAAGCAAGGCCACACTACCCGCCTGATGTGCAGCCGCGACGGGAACGGGTACGAGGTATAGCAAGGTAGCCAGCCCTAGCAGAACTTGGACGTTTGCCATCGCAAAGGCAGCCGTCATTGAGACCCGAGCGAGTGGTGGCAGCAGCGAGCGAACGGCACTCCGGCGACTCTGAACGAAGAGGAGACAAGTGCTCAAGTATGTCGTGATTGCCTGGAACGGGGGTTAGGATCGGAATGGGGAATAGATTAGGAATGGGGAAACCTACAAGCATGCGATGGTCGAATTGAACAGTGGTTGGGTTTTCAAAAATGTTCCTCCACCAGACGTCAGATCTATTCGCATTCCTGGAATACGCAACAGAGAAGAGTTCGTCCAAGGGGGGTACAATGCGACCTCCCATCAATGGGAATTCATTATACACTAGTCCCGCATCCAGACCTGCTACGAAAGCACCTTTCGTATTCATATGAGAACTAGTACAAACACAACACTGGCCACCACCTACCAGACAATGCTGTCAGGAATACCAGCGCCGTCAAAGCACGAGAATATCGATTAAACCGCTTGACCACAGGGTTGGAGAGTATATCCTGCCATGACGTGGTTTTTGATCCGCTCCAGATGCCACTGTGTGCATACTTCCAATCCTTGACGGCTGCTAGACCTGTTCCGAGCATTCCAGCATAAAGTAGGACGGCAGTACCGAGGTGTGCTGCTAGGCGGTATTGGGAGACGCGGGGTACTGCGCCCGGAGTGTCCATGATTGAGTCCTCAAGGCCAGATTTAACCATGTACCACCCAAGAACCCCTTGGAAACCAATCAATAGTGCCATGCCAGTTAGCTTAGCGGGCATGGAAGTGGTAAGCTTCTTCCTGACTGCAAAATAGGATAGCGGAAGTACGAATGCAACGCCAATGATGCGGCCCAAAACACGATGGCCCCATTCCATGTAAAAGATATTCTTGAATTCGTCCAGTGATATTGAATGGTTTATCCTGTCAGAATGATTCAGCCGAGTCTGGAGAAAGCTGCTTTCGAGAAATACACTGACAGCTTGAATTCTGGCGTTGCCTTGTACCTTTCGAACTCGGCATTCCAATCTTTGTCATTGAGTGGAGGTATGATGCCGGTAATGGGCCGCCATTCTGTGATGCTGAGACCGGACTCTGTGAGACGTGTGACACCTCCGACCACGATAACGGCGAAGACTAATGCAGATGAGAAGAGGAGCCAGCGACCGACTGCAGGTGGTGCCAATACAGGCAACTTAGAAGCATCTGCTTCGGGTTGGGCGGCACGAGTTGACAATGAGCGTGAGTCGGGGAACCGTAGAGCTCTAAGCCTTTTAATGTCCGGACAGCCCGTCCGGAATGGAGGTAGAGTATGACATAGACGGAGTGGTGGTCGCTGCAAAAAACACGACCTCAGGATGCTGGTCGGGGACGGACTGACTCCATGAAGGCCGCGAAATGCTGGTTGAAACACTGCGCGAAGGATGCGCATGGGGACCAGGAACGGGAGGACTTGGCAAACCTACTACACGCGACTTTCAGTACATACCGAACACGTGACGACAGGTTAATCGAGTGCGAGGAAAAGAGCTGTAATACTGAACGACATGCTTTCATCACTGGCAAGACGACTCGCCGTGTCAAGGTCGGGCCCACCAGTCCTACGACCGCTGTCGACGCCTTCGCAGTCCACCGGTACCGAGGGCACTATAGTCGCTAAGCTAACTGAGCACTTCTCCCCGTCCGAGCTTGCAGTGCAAGACGTTTCTGGTTAGTAGCCCAACGAACACTCGTAGATGGGTCAGGCATGAATCAACCCGTGTAACTAGGAGGATGTGGCTCATTTTTTGCAATCAAGATCGCTAGCGACGCATTCAAGGGCCTATCGACAGTGAAGCAACATAAACTCGTCACTGAAGTTTTGAAGCAGGAAATCCAAGGACTCCATGGGGTACAGGTCAGTCCACAGCGAAATGAAGTCGATAAACATTGATCATTCGACAATAGATCAAGACAATAATACCTCCGTAGCCTGGTGACAGAAAACCTGGATTCTTACTTACTACTTGATGCTGCATCTAGAGTCTACATGTAGAGAACAGACAGAGTGAATGTCCCAGGTGGCGAATTCTCATTCGCTTTGGGGAAATGTCAGCACCACACCCACCATAGACTCGATTGTCCTCTTGTAGCTTCGGAAACTGGACCATTCCAGAGTCCGCCTGTGTGTTATCTCCCAGAGCTATCATTCAGAGCACCCTTGGATTTTTGTGGTGGTTTTCTATGCAGCATTAAAAGTGAAATAGCTTCCCGGCTGTATTTCTCGCGACTTGGGTCATCCTCAACCTGCATGAGTTTGAGGCACACTACCTAATAGAGGAACCTGGAGTCCATACCTCTTTCCAACTGAACTCCTTCTTGAGCAGCGTAAAGAAGTGTTTATCCGCCTATCAACGATAAGTAGTAGTACAGCACTTCCACCAAGGATGGTGATACCTTTCTCCTCTTTTTGTAACAAAACAGTATTTCCGTTTGGTCCGTCGCCAGCTCCGAGAGCGTCTCTACCAGGAGCGGAAATGCCGGCTCAAAGTACACACAATCTGCGGCTAGAATTAAGTCTGGTCGGGGTATCTCCGGAGGCAGCGCCTCCCCCCTAGTATTCCACAGTCAGCATATGTGTGATGTCATCCTGGCAAAGGCTAACTTTGCTCACCAGTTTAATTCTGACACGATTACAGATGACTCTAGCTGATTCAATTTCACGTTCGCCCGCATGATGTCTAGTAATGGTCTTTGCAATCTGAGTGAGTGATGCATTATATACCAAGGTTGGGGAGTGCTGACTGACGCTTGGTCAGTAATCCAAACTTTGCCGCCGAGCCTCCCGACGACCAGTCCTACTAAACCAGTTCCACTGCCTAGTTCCAAGATCGTTCTTCCTGTGCAGTACTCCTCCCCACGAAGGGCCAGGTAATTTGCGAGGACCTATGATCGGTTTATCTTTCCTATTGTGGCGAAAAAGGGTGAGCCAAGAATAAATATGCGAACCTCCCCAGCAGGCCAAGCAATCCCCCCGCAACCAGGGCTTGCGTCCACCTTAAGCATGACGTGTATGGCAGTGGAACACCCACGATCGGGGAACGAGAGCCGGATAAGTTCATTGTGTGTTGATCGTGGTTGAACGGGAACAATGCACTGTGAATCGTCGTCATCTCCGAGACTTTCGTCACCTCTGAGATGTCGGAGGGGGTCAAGTGCGTCGAGGGCTTCATCCAAGGCAATTTCATTGGAGAGGACTGATGGGTCAAGATCTGCCTGGGAGCGGTCCATCGGAACAATCATGACGTGGAAGAAACGAATGATTCAGCTTGTCAGAATGTAAGTGTAGAAACTGCTACAGATCAAACATTAATCCTGCGACAGTACTTACCTGAGCGAAGCTCCCCTGTGACTTCGTTTGCTTTTCAGATATGGGACAAACTTTGATTGTACAGTAATCAAACACCCGTGTGGGGCCAGTGGTTACCTGAGAGAGCACGCGATCAAGAGTCGTGTGCGATTTTCTGTTGCTTCTTTTGCCACCCGCGGAGAGTCTGCCAGTGGGGACACCTCGAGCTCTATGATAGATGGGTGTTGTCAGAACCACAGCTGACTACGTTGGTTGAATCTTATCTCGAATTACCATGGCGACATGACTTTGCGAGCCCATTCAGTAGAAACCGACGTTACTACACCATCGATTGTACAATTGTCGCGTTAGCCTTCCAAGTCTTTCGGTATATGTTTGAGGACCAGTCGAGTCACAGGCGCCACTGCTCGCCCGTCCGAGTCATTATGATGAACACTACGGAGCCGAATGCGATTCCATTGAGTGGGCTTCTGCCCGATTATCGTTTACTACAGCATATCAAACGTGCACAGAATCTCGAAATATGTATATCTACTTGGGCTGAAAAGGCAAGGATTGTATCGCTCCTGCGATGATGGTCGAATCTGCGCCAGTTCATGACATTCATCGGGTGGAGATAGTACGTCGCAAAACCATTCATGATTCAAATCACGCACGCAGTGCCAGGGTCCAACCAATTGAATAAAAGCTGAGTAAGCTGTTTCATCAACGATCAGATCAGTGCGCTGACAAGCAGTGCCGAGGAACAGTGCCCTTGGTATAATTTTATCCTGTCCGGGAACTAAATGCATCTGGTTCCCCAGGCCGTTCCCTTTTATTCGCCAAGATGCATCCTTTTCGCGCACCTAGTCCATCAGCGCTCCCACCACGCCTTCTCGCAGACTCATACAGCGCCCCCCCACACTCGCCTCGGCTAGTCTTTCATCTCCATTGAACGCTCGATAGACTCACTCGAAATGGACGGTTCTCAACCCCTCTCAATGCTTACCCACAGAAAAACATACCGGGTGAGGGGACCTCGTCCCTGTAGCTGGCTATCGTCTTCATCCGACTCATCCTTGAATGAGTACCGGGACATCTGGCCTTGGCCGATTGCAAGGCCAACCTTGTCTCGAGGGTCCACTCTACGCTCAACTATCTCCACTGCGTCATCAGATTCTAGCATCTCGTCTTCGTCCTCTTCTCCCATGCAGACACCCAACATACTCGTTGAATACAGTGAAAAACCATACTGCCGTCATGCACGCAGACGGAAACCTGCGGGGCCTCGCGCTCCCCGCAACAGCTCGTGCTTTGACGTGCGACCGGCGCTTTTGATAAACACATCACTACCTGCGATTCCACACCTTCAGCAAGAAATCTCACCAACTTCGGCCGTCCAAAGCGCCGTCGTACCCAAATCTGCACATATCCCTCCGTTCATCATCAACTCTCCAACCAACTTTCTTCTAGATTGGGATATTATATTCGAAATATTGGAATCCTCAGAGACACTTCCGGATGGTACGTGAAGCTGGTAAGGAGATGCACTGGTATAGCGCTGAGAGGCTCGCTCAATCTTATTCTTTGACAGGTTGCTAGCCGGTCCTGGACCGCAGCGCCGATTGATTTATACCTCGTGGTCATATACCATCTCCTTCAATTGTATCACAGATATTCGTGTATTGTTGTCAAGGACACTAGACTTGTGCTGTTACGCAGTTTCTGACGATAACCTCTATTCGTTCAGTGTCTCCAACACCTTGTCCGTTTTCGAACAAATTAATCAGGATATACTATGTATGTATTGTATTTGATCGAGACCCCGGACCACGGTAGACACTGCAATAATGAAATCTCTTATCCCTCAGCGAAAGCAACCACCAGCTACGCCACGAAGGGATTGTCATGATTCGTATGCACATTCCTTAATTATTACATCGATGACATCGGCACTCGACAACAGGTATACGTACTTGCTGTATCGGCATCTGAGGCGGCTACAATGGTCCTGAGCGGTAGGATACCAGTAGTGGCTGGTTGCTACTAGTTCTCGGCTAAATCCACTCGCTGATCTGAGTCCATGGGTATGAGAAGAACTGTATGTTATAATCACACCTGCGAATAGGTCTCTCCTGTCCGGCTAACTGCCGTTGCCAGATGTCAAGATGCGGGGGAATACCACACGGAAAGATCATTGTTCCGCGATCGGATTGTTACAAAGTCCTCGCCCTTCGATTGTTTTATACGTAACTTGAAAAAGATGGGTGATACAAAGCTAGTCTGCAAATGCTATACTGACTCGAACTGAAGGCCCAGAGGTAGACAGTCACGGTTATAAGCCATGTACGTGCCATCGGTGGGAGGGCCGATATCCAGATGTCATTTCGTCCACCATGTGACAAGCGCTCGGATCTCACGGGGCTCAATTAATTTACATAAGAGGAGGAGATATCGTCGTGCCGTAATGCGGAGTATGACCACAACCGCCAAGTTCTTGTGTCCTCGAGGAATACGGGAGTACGCCGCATTGCGGCGGAATCCTACCCCCGCGATATTTGTTTCGCAATTCTCCGAGGCTGTGCCTCAGACAGCTGTATACGCCTGTGAGTATTTGAATTAATTACTATCCTTTGACGTGCGGCTGGTTGTATTTGTCTTTGCCAGTGCCAGCCGCAACCTGAGCCTTCTCAAGCTGGTGTCTTCTTGATATGCCGAATCGCATTATAATAATAAGACGATCCACGTCGACTCGTCGCTTTCCGTTGGCTACAAACATTCTCTTTATCATGCTCAACGTTATCGATATGGGAGACGGCCTGGGTGAGCGTCCGCGCCTTCATGAACATTCGTACTCGATCCATCTGTCGCGTGACCAAGGTGTGATTTCTATGTAGACTTCCACAGTCCAGACTCAGTATGGCGCCGCTTCAAGCTCCACGGCCATCAGCGGCGGCGCTGATCATTGGAAAGATAATGCTTCGACCAATAGCGAGCGAGCAGTCATGGTCATGTGGGAGATGACGCGTGACGGCACACGTGTTTGCCTCAAGGCCTGTTGGAGGATGGCTCCGATACCCACCACTCCTAACAGTGCCTTCCTTTGACTGATGCATTTCAAGCAAACGAAAAGTACGGAGCCCTTCCGCTGGTATGACTAAATTACTTGATATTCTCTACCATTGATCAGATGCCCAGTCCACAACAGCGAGCGATTCTGTCCGAACGGCACTCCGCTTTCCCGTCCCAGGGTTCGCGCCCGTAATCTGCCCACAGACTCATGGTTCCCTTATGCGCCAGATCTTGAGCGCCCCGATGATCCACCAGGTTTCAAATTGCCCAAGTTAGATACGCAACGTTGCGTCACTCCATTCACACCACCCACCCCGCTTTCCTACTGTAGCAATTAACCTTGACGTGTCCTCGAGGCACAATCTGGCCTGCCGCAATGCCCGTGGCGATGTGACCCTCTCGTATAAAAGATGCTGGCTGACCATTGTTCCTTTTCCATTCCTGTTTGTCACTCCCCGCAACAATGTCATACTACGACCCTTACTACAGTACCCCCAGGTCTCGGCGACCATCCTTGAGCTATGCAGGAACCCCAGCCAGTTTCTCCCACGGCATTCCATTGTCCTACGAACCAGTCATGCACGTTAGTCGATAACCCCTTATTCCTCTGCTCTCTACTGATCGTTCCGACAGACCTATTCGCAACCAGCCTACACTTCGTATGCCCCCACTACATGTGCGATTTTTTTCTCGCTATCTGAATGCGTTCTCAATGCTACGAACATCCAGCTTACGATGACCTTTCCCTCCACGATGTATACTACCCAGAACGTCGCAGATCCCTCAGCGGTTATCCACCTCTGGTCCAGCCTATGGTAATGCCTCGGCCCCGTCGTTCGTCATCCGTATCGTATACCTCTTCCCCCGCTTTCGTCGATCCTCTCCGCAGGGGATTTGGACGTGTCCTAAAGTTTAAGCGCAAGGGCGCTTTCCAAGCAGGGATCACGATTGGGGAAGCACAAGCAAATGTTCGACTGTCCGGTTCGGATTCGTATACATTCCAGGACCTCGGTGTGGATGCCAGAGGCAAGATCTATGTGAATCTCAGGGTAGGTCTCTCTGACATGTAATGGTTTCACGTTTCATCTATTTCTGTTAGTGGCCCGGGTATCCCCCACTCAACTACGAAATTCCGGTTGACGGATACGGCGGATACGTCGATGTTCAGTCCCTTGCCCGGCGAGTGGGCCGTGCTGTTTCACATTACCTTCAGGTTGCGTCCCCCATCAGGTCTTGGGTCACTTCTAACGTCGCTTTCATCCACAGGCTAATGTGATACCGATCCGTTGGGATCGAATTGAGATGCAATATCTGGAAGAGATGTCAATCGGAACGTGGCATCTAAAATTGAGCACATCATAGGGGAGGCCCTCTAGTTCCGCCCCCATATGCTCGTGTTTTGTTACTTATCATTTTACGCCCTGCCCTAGTTCCACCGGACCATCCGATATGTCCAGTTCACCTTTTCAATGCATGTCGACTGCTGTACAGCATAATGCTCAGTGTATCAATCAGTCATCTAATATTATTGACGATTACCATGAACGTGTGGGGCGTTCGTAGAGGGCGTCCCCCCATTCCCGTCATGAGATAGCAGAAAGTCTGTGAATCTCTCGGGTGTGTTCGGAGGCGATCGATATCTACGGGCTCCGCTTCCGACTGCGGGCGCATGATTATCATGTCAGTTTGGCTTCCTATGAAAGGAGTCGCCAGCAAGAAGGGGGATGAGTTACGTACATGCGGGCTGCAGACAAATTCATCCGCAGCTCCGTGGGGTATAGGGTAAGACAGAATTGTCTGGGTATCGCCAAGCCGTCTCCGACACCGGTTGCTTTAGGGGGATCCATTGCACCGTATCGCTGAGGGGGGTGTTCCTAGCACAGGTACTGTCGCACATCAGTACTGAGTCGACTGTTTGAATCATTTGGCTGAGGATCTTCAGATATTTGTTTTTTGGTTTCCCGTGCTACCTGTGCTCTCGAGGTAAGAAATGTTGCATCCAAGTAGTGTTCCAATCCTAACCCTAAATGTGTGTACGGCGTACGCGATACAAAAATCAACAGCGGTGAGGGTGCAGAATGATTTTGCGCAATCAAACGGACGCCGCTCTCGTCGAAAACATACTTGCAAAGTATCATTCGCTCAATCACACACCAACCGATGGGACCTACACCACCCTAGCAGCTCTCGCGTTGACTTGCCTTGATCCAGATCTCCCAACGCAGATCATTGCGCTGGCCACGGGATGCAAGTGTCTACCAAAGAATCGCTTACCGGAGCAAGGTGACGCTTTGCATGACTCGCACGCAGAAGTCCTCGCACGCCGTTCCGCGCTCCGCTGGTTTCTCGAAGAGATTGGACGATATGTCGTCCGAGGCGGGCAGTCTCGATGGCTCACCAGAGACCGTGACGGGATGTTTAGCCTCAAGCCCGGAGTTCGCATGACCATGTATATATCAACGCCACCCTGTAAGAGCCTAGACCGTTTTCTCGCGTTCGAGGATACTGATGATCAAATCTTATCCCGCACTCGCGATCCAGGTGGCGACGCGTCCATGCGTTTTCTCGCGTCTTATCAAGATGAGGAGACAGCAAAACTCAAGGACTCTTCTGTTTTCGAACCTTTACTAAAAGGCGTCGCCTCCAGAGGCCGAGACAATTACTCCCTGTTCGGAGTGTTGCGAACAAAGCCCGGGCGGGCTGATTCACCGCCGACGTTGTGCATGTCTTGCAGCGATAAAATCGCGCGGTGGAACGTTCTCGGAATTCAAGGTTCCCTCGGATCTGCGTTCCTTCACCCGATCTACATTTTCAAGATCATCATCGGAGAAGTGCCTGAACGCCTTCGAGGGGATGTAAGGACGGACTGCGAAAGAGCCTTTTGGGGACGCTTATCGGACGTCTCAGGTGACTTCGCTCGCTTGGATTCTTGATAACACATTCACTGAATTCGACGACGACATTAAGCTCTACCGTCTCCTTTCCACGTCCATCACCCCGAAGTCGCTTTTACGTCGATTCCATTCAAGTACTCCAAGCTGTCAGTCTCTCCTTCTGGAACTGCCCGGTCATTCAACGAATGTAATGGCCCATTCACATGTCCCATTTCAATCCTTGTACTAAAGACGGCTAATCACGATTAGCGCTGTGCTGGATCGCGGATTCATCCGTTCCGCACGAGATATTGATCAACGGCCTCAAACGAGGTGTTCCTCCAAAGCATCGCTTCAAGACGATGTTTAGGTAGGTCTGGCGTATTATCCTGTCCTCTTTGCCTGTCTCGTGCACACATTGGGATAGGCCGCAGCTCTCGAAGTCGTCCATGTTCAAGCTTTACTGTGATACCGTGCTGCTCCTCCGCGGTGACGGACAGTCTTCTGGTCATCCACCGTATCCCACGAAGACGTCTACGTACTTTGAAGTGAAACAAAGTATTTCACATTACCAAGCAGCGAAAGCGCGCCTTCTAGGGCAAGGGTGCGCTTTCGTAGGATGGGTTATGAGTGGTATACATTGGGAGAGCTTTACATCTATACCTATAGACATGGCACATGGCACATGAAAGGTTTGTAGGGGAACAAAGTCAAGTGAATGCAACGGGGACATAGAATTATACTCAACGATCTCGAGTCAAAGGTAATACATAATAGTGTGACCAAGTGTGAAAATGATATCATAAAGGTCTTGGGTAATATTGCTCTACATCTAATAGCAGGCAGCTACTGAAGGGTTACTGATCCTTCCTGTCTTCTGAAACGCCGTTATCATTTCCGATCGAGTCATCGTCAGGTAGTGCTTTGCTGTCTATGAAAGGCGTGTTGGTAAGTGATTCTGTGTCCGTCAGCGGAGGGCTAGAGCGCCCGGAGCGATTGTTATTTTCAGCGAGTTCCTTGCGCAACGCCTCCAATTCACGTTCGAATCTTTCGATCGAGTAGTCAGTATGCAAAGAAGAGGATGAATGGTGGGCTGTACATACTTGCGACCAAAGACTTCGATGTAGAATCCTCCGCCATTCCACACACTCACGGCGAAGATCGAAATCAGGAAGGTACCGCTCCATCGAGGGCTGTCGTACAACAGGTACACCGCTGGCAACTCCGTCAGAATAGAATACACTAAGATATATCGCATTAGCGTACGACCTGTAGGAATGAAAACAGTACTTGCCGAATTGACCAACTATGAAATATGCTGCGCGCTTTTCCGGATGAGTCCTATCGAGCGCACGCCCAATTGCACCGCGCTTGTCGTTAAGAAGGTATGACAAGGACGTAGTCCTTTGTCCAGATTCGATCTTCGTGCGACGATCTACATATACAAACTACAAACATTGGAACTTAGTTCGTGTGCAACAATGAGTTTGGATTGTGTATCACCTTCCAGTACAACAACTGCCAAATAAGATCTGTCGGGGAAAGTCAGGGACAATACATTGGAAATCCAACATATCAACTTACAAATGGCACCGCTGATGAATAGCGCGCGTCCAGGATTCAAATAAGGTAACGCCGCCAGTGCAGGGAAACGCTGTTCTGCCCCAGGATAGAAATGCCTATACCAAGGTCACAATCGATCCCTAAAATGTATTTGTTGATGACTCACCGTATTACAGTGAATGTGAAAGGGGCGTAGATGTGAATGAATAGCGATGTTACCTTGTCGGAGTCATGGAAAACAAGGCTGTTTCTCCACGTGATGACTGCACTTGCAAGGGACCCATGCGAGAGGCAGTAGCATGCCATGAATAGTGCCGTATTGGAAGGCAGGAACCAGATGTAAATGAAGTTGAGGATTGTAACGTAATAGCAGAGGTCGAAGAGAAAGTAATGCCAGGAACGCTTCTTGTAGGTATAAGCGCGGAGAGGGAGTAGATACAACCCCTGAAGAGTGTACGCAACATGAACCCATCTGAAATACGTGTCATCAGCATTTTTAGTCATGAGTGAGAAAGGGTCCATACTCTGGGCATATCCCAAACAAAAGCGCTGACACCAATAGTGACATAACGCCAAAGAAGAACGAGACCTTTTCACGCGTTCGAACCACCTTCGCAGAATGCCATGATGCCACCAGCGATTGCATCCGCGCGGAAACCTGCATACGCGAATGAGAATGGTTTACAGATGCTGCTGGTAACTAGAAAAGCACCTTTAACTTGAAGTTTTTGATTTCACGGTCCAGGTTCTCCGCTAGCACATCGCCAGATTGTGCGCGTTTCTTGAGTGCTTCCTCAGCCTTCGTCTTGAGTCTATCACTGTGTTTTTGGATTTGCCTCTGAAGCAGATCCAAGCGGGAATCAAAATATGTTTCCATAGTGTCTGGGTGAGTGCGTTCATAAACATTATAACCAAAAGGCACATTCCACACACCGAGCAAAGTAAATGCTCCAGTCCAATCCGAGATATCATCGCGGAGAAATCGTTCGAATGGTGTAGAGAAGTAGCCCATGCCAGTGGAAGCCTCTGCTTTTGAGGGCGAGGGGGGCTGGGAAGCCATTATATATCACAGATTGTGACGAGGACAATGGCAATGCTAAGTGGGTTGTGGTGGGACGCAGTGTCAAAGCGCGTCCGCTTTGACACCCGCACGGAAAGCACACCTCGCTTAGTCAGCAGGTGGGAGGATGATCCCAGAGTCAACCATTCTAATCAATTTCAGAGAACCCTTTGTCTATGGACCCAACGATGAATTCTATTGGAGGGATATACACAAAGGTCTACACGAGGGAGAGGTCGCCGAACTTCTCTTTGTAGCCTAAAGAAACGTCAGCGGTGTTCAACATACACGCGTACGTGGGTTTACCTGGCACGCTAAATTTGCCTTTCTTCACCATGGTGTCAACGGTTTCCGCCAACCGTGGGTGAGAATCTTCAAAGTCAGATACCTGCAAAATAGAGTTTAAACACGATTCCATTGACAACAAATGAAACCTACAGTCAAATCCTCAAACGGACGGGCTTCCTCGATATTCGCGAGAGTAACTTGGAGGTCTTTCAGCTCGACATCAATTTTTTGTGCGGTCTCTTTGGCTTTCTCGACCTAAACAATATCGAGCGTCAGGTGACATACAGTTAGCGAAACTGCGACGACAGACCGCCTTGGCCTCAAACGTTTCAATGGCTTTGACGTGTGCACTGACGTCGTAAGTAACAGGCTTGAAGTCCTTCAATAGCTTCTCAGCCTCATCGACAATCGTTGTATTTCGTAGGACAGTGCGATAGTGAGCAAAGTCGACGGTAGCCGGTTGAGAGGCGTATTGAGCATGGATACGCTGAGCATCACCGTGCCGCTTTCGGAACGCCTGGAGAGCAGCAATTGTCTCTGTTAACAGTAACGGTGAGCGTCTGCAGAGTATATCCTATGAAGGTGTTTACCTTTCCCCAGTCCAAGTGTTGTATAGACTCGGGCAAAGTCCTGTTCACGCGGGATTTAACAGGACATTGGAGAGTATATCTGTAAACTTACAACGGCGGCGACGGCTGCTTTAGAAGCCATAACCTGATGAGAAAGGGTAAGCTGGGTGTAACAGAAAGCAATGGACCACTCGTACGGATGCTCGGAATTGCAAGTCTTGGAGAAATGGGTAAGGAAGTGGTGCCGGGAACTGCCGATGTATCAATTACTTATGTTTATTTTGGCCCGAAAATATCTACAATAATTAATGCCTCAACTATTCCCTCGTCTTCGCACGCTCCTGAACAAGCTCGTTGTTCCAGGCCGTGAACGCTCGAATGGGTAACAAGAGTACATTGGATTCTGGATTCTGGACCCCACCACTTAGAGTATGTGACTGTCTCCCTCGGACTATACAGAGTCCAGACGCGCTGAGCACCTGTAAATAGCCCGTCTTGTTACACTGGCGAGAGTCTATTTACAGCCGGACCCATCTCGATAACACACTTATGGTCAGATGACACCAGCACGTTGCCGCAAAGCGTCAGGCCTTATCTGTACGAATAACGCACACAGACGCAACCAGATTCTTCTTGCATAAGGCTTCCGCAAAGTCCCGCTCCTCAAGTCCCTCATCGATGGTGTTGGAAAGCTCGTTTAAGAAACTAATATCCGGGGCTAGGATACACAGCATTTGGCAAGACGCTGCTGCTCCTGGCTCCAATGACGTACCTGTGCCAACATCCTGGACACTGCTCCACACCATACTCCACGGCCTCGTACTGTTGGTATTTCTCGGGTTTTTAAAGTGGACGTGGAGCAAGGCAAGCTCTAAGCCTGGTAACACCACCCCCTTCAAGTCGGACGCCACCACAGGTGAAACTGAGAACAAAAATCGTGAGCACGGAGGTCAGTCGAGTTATCTTTGTGTTGGAATGAGTATTCACCAGTTGCTTCAATTCAGAGTGGACTCCGCAACGTTTCGACTATCCCGAGGTCACCCCTTGTGCGTTTGAGCTCAAGAATACAAAGCCTGTTCCATATCGTCCATTTCGATGGGGCGAATACCAGTGAGTTACCTGAGGCTCGGCTTTCCGACGTATCTTCCTCCTGCAATTTGTACATGGTGAAGCGGTCTAACCATGGCCCGATAGTGTGACGATGGGCATTCGTACCATGCCTTGGAGTGAATGGATTGAGCTCGACTCCACCTACTCGGTCTACCAGCGCGTCCGCAGTTTCAGACTTCAAACTCGCGGGAGGAACGTTGTACGGGCCTTGCCTGTACGTGAAGATGGTATCGTTCGAGTGTCGGGAGGGGCCGAGGCCGGTACGCAACATCCACCTTCGAGTTTGAATAGGATATCCAGTTGACCTCCATATAGCAAAAGAATTGGTGTATGAGCTCGCAGAATTTCTTTCACGACGGTATCCGACGTCCTTCCGCGTTAGTCGGATCTCACCTTCCTCTTCCTCTGTTCCTTCCATTGGCGGGGTTCCGCTTTCGTGGGACGGAAACTTGCCGATTTGTACCATTGAGGTCAATGAAACTGGTGCCAAATTTGACCTGAGCATATTGGACGCTCTCCAGGGTGTGGAAATGGGGGAACAAGCTATGAAGATTGTAACTGGGTTGTAAGTCACATTCCCTGCATGTGTCATAACGTGTTGGTGAGGACGATGACAGGGTTCAAGAAGATATTGCCATCATGATGGAAGGTGATCTCCTCACGCGTGGTACTTCTATTTGTCGCGGTGCTTGCTGACTCCAGCGCGGCGCAGGATCGGACGGGAAATGTTATTTCCAAGCTGGATCAATATGCACCCCAGGTTGGTGGGTGTAGCGCGCACTTGAGTAGGCATCACTGATATTGTCCTTGCAACGTAATGTATGTAGGGTTCTGGCGCATGGACGATAAAATTGGAATGTCACTCGATGAGATCCATATGTCAGGGAATGTGCCCAAATGTAAGTGCTTTTATGGTGTTATAGGGTTCTATATGGTTCTTTCGCTCACTTGTTGTGTCAGTCAAGGAGAAACTCGAAATGAGCATGGAGCGATTCCTCAGACGCATGCCTCTAGATAAGCCGGTGATACGGAACAATTATTTTATACAGGTCGTCAAGCCGAGCGAAATGGCGCCGCCTGCAGTGGGGAAAGCGAGTTCCGATACGGGAGAGGAGACGGCATCAGATGTTGATCCGGAGGAGTTAGGGTGGTCAGAGTCGACAAATGGCCGCGAGGATGATTTTGTTCATGGGCATGGACACAACGCCGAGCCAGCTAAGTACCTCGAGCCGGCTACACTCCGCCTTCGCAGCGAGCGACAGACGTTGCGGCGACTCCCACGAACTGGGGCCATTGTTTTCGGGATACGTACGTATCTATTCAAGGTGGAGGAACTCGTACGGGAACGCGGGGTGGCAGGGCGACTGGCTAGTGCGATTCGGAGCTGGCCAGATGACGTTGCAATTTATAAAGGGCGTAAGATGTATCAGGACATTTTACTGAGATACCTGGATGAGTGTGCGGAGAGGGAAGGCGTTGTTGGGCCGGAGGAAGATATGCACGCGTATCCGTATTAGGTTAGCTGGGAATGGGGTGGTCGTGAGGCGTGGTGGTAGGGTCGACGGAGCGGATCACACATGAATTATGTACGTTTATACGTGTGGGTCCCTGAGATAAGTATAAGTTTGTAGACAGAGGGTATCTAGTGGGGCAGTGCGGGGTATGTATGTTGAGGATATGCGGGGAGGAGGAGAAGGCAAGGGTGGACGGGGATTGCCACGGGGATGTAACGTGGAAGGGGTATGACGTGCATCAGATCAATATCGGATCTGCGATAGGAAAAAGAGGAGTACATTTGCGCCCATTTGAACTCCGCTTGAAGTCGAATATAACACGACTACGTCAGACGTCGTCATTTCTTCTCGCCACCCTCCACTCGGAAAACAAGCGATTGCGCACGGGCCAGCGAAGACGAGCACGATAGTAGTGTGCAAACAACCTTACAGAGAAGAAAAAACCTGACTGAAACGCAAGTATCTGCGATCCCGACCGAGTCTGGGCTGAACTGAATGTGTGTCGGACAGCAGGCTGTGTCGCCCAGCAGAGTGTGCGTCACTCGCTGTACACTGTCGTCATAACCATACTTTATTCCGCCCCGTCACTACGTCGTTCTATCGTCATCGTCGACTTGACATGCCTTCCACTCCGCCCAAGAATGGCGAGTCCCCCTCGGCCGCTTCTGCCGAGCAACAGCAAAATCTACTTCGGCACTCTCAACGGCAGACTCGCTCTGACTTTGATTTGGAGCCCAACCCGTTCGAACAGTCCTTTTCCCGCCCCTCGCATATTCGGCACACCTCTGCATCCCGCCGAGACTCGGCCAGCCCGGCCTCTAACCATTCTTCTCGCGCCTCCCAGCCCGACAGACCCCCCTCGGCATCTTCCATCTCTCACCCCAAGAACGATGCCGGCCACTCCTCCCCCCGTACCGTCCTCCCCCCAGTCGCCGCGATTGCCTG
>JBBPQP010000400.1:0-27261 GCA_038092555.1 Boletus subgraveolens | reverse complement strand
AGGCGAATATTTCAGGCAAGATGTTCAAGAAAGACTTTTGGGGTCACAAAACTGTGTGCTATCTACAGAGTGTCAAAAGAATCCCACCAAAGGTGTGAGACAGTATCATCAAGGCCTCCCTTCAGCTAGTGAAGGAGATTGTATGAAGGTCTGGACACAGATCATCAAGTGACAATGAAGATGACAACCTGAAGGCACCCAGCAACCATGATGATGATGAACTCAACAATCTCATGACATACCACTGAGGCTGTGCTCTGTTCAGTATTTCTCTTTCCCATTTTATTCCATCCCATTTCTTATCCTTTCATGCCAATAGCAGTAATGCCATTCCCCACCTCTGATCACTTGCACAGATACCTCCACAATGGTGAAATCTCAACCTCACCTGGAGCACTGTCTTTGGTCACTCCTCACCCCCTGTTGTTTTTTTTGTAATGATTGTCTCTTCCTCATTGCTCTGGCTGGAATTCCTTTGTACATTGCATTAATCCCCTTTTGCATTGTTGCTTATTCCCCACATTCCTTTCTTAACCTTTCTGCTTCAGTCTCATCCCCTTTAGTTTCACCCCTAATGCTGTCATGATTCCAATTTGCATGCATCAGTGAAGCCTCATGTGCAGACACAAAAGAGAACAAATTATGTGTTTTCTTTCATGTGTGCATGCAAGCACCATGCTTGCCTCCCCCACCCATTTCCTAATATTTTTAAAGGATACTATCTATGCCTTGCTCACCCACATGCTCACCCCTGCTGTTCACCCTCATCCCCATGCTCACCTATGCTTTCCCCTTGCACTGTGTTCACCCCCCCTTGCCTTTCTCACCCATGTGTTCCCCCTTGTGCCATGCTTGCCCCTCCATTGCCTTTCTCGCCCACATGCTCACCCTTGTCCCCACACTCACCCTTGTCCCCCTGCTGTCATATGCAAATGCAAACCATGCAAACATGAACAGGAACACTTGTGCATTCCTGTTCATGTTTGCACTGGCATGTGAGCACTGCTGCACTTGTATGGGTAGTGCCACACCAGTGGGGGTAGTAGTAGTACTACTACTACTAGTAAGGTGACCCATGTAATTGCATAATTCCCACGAACCGACCTAAGACACATTAAGTGTCATCTGACCCGAAATTAAGGCATGAAGTCAAGCTTTATTTAAGAGCCACTGTCTTAACAGACTTAGTCTACTTAGTAACCTAAGTTGTCTTAGGTAGTTTTTTTTCTCGAGCCAAGTACATTTAAGACATCTAAGGTACTATTAAACAATTTGAGGTTTTCCTGATGGGGTTTATAATCAAATATTCAACTTATGCTAATGGGACAGCATATAAGGGTCTTATAAGAGTTTCGTGGTTCCCGTGATCGGCGGAACCAATGTGAGGTCGCGTCCTCTAAGCCTGAAAGGACCGGTCATTCTATTCAAAGAGCTTGTGCAACACGACCGCCCGTTCCTTGGCTACAAGTGCACACTTTTCCAATGATCCCGCACCTTGGAAAGTTACCATTTCACCTTCGCTACCATTGTTGTCGCCCATTGTACCCCGTTCGACGCTGACCATACCTCCCTCGACATCCACAACGACACTGATCACGGACTTGAGCAAGGGTTCTTCAAAGGAGGTGGGATCTGCGAGGAGCGTGGGCGTGCTGAGAGGATGCCTATGTCAGCAACGAATGTTGTGGGCAAAGAGGAGCACGCAACCTTCCACCGACGCAGCCGAAGCTGAGACCGACTACCCTGCGGTTCTTTTGTAGAGATAGAGGGACGCGGACGGTACGACTGCATGTGGTCGTGGACGTATCTGGATCGAATGTCGCTTGGGGTAGCGTCGCTAGCGCCAAATTAGTCAGGTGCGGTTTGCAACGAGCAGGTATACGTACTATTCCCCAATGCTGCCATGATCGCTACGAGCGCCGCATCGAATGCGTTGCCGTCATAGTTTAGGCATGTCGCATCGATATACAGGCACCATACGGCTCGGCTGGGCGATATGCAGAGTGTACTGGGCGGCAATATATCTGACCTAGACGCAGTTCGTCAGACAAGGTGGTCAACTGCACAATCAAAGGCAGACAAACCTGGCTAGCGCGTCGTTCACCCTCTCGGAGAGTACCTGTGCCTCCTCCGACGGTGGACCGGGCTTGAACCTTGGCGAGCAAATCGCCGGGAGATCGACGTTGGGGACTATTTCGCGGTCGAACGGGTGTCGGGCGAGATTTTTGAATTGTCAAGGGTGAGTTACGATGGACGTCGTCGAAAGACCCACCTATGAACCCGAGATCGGGTGCATCCAACTCCGGCTCTGCGATTTCGGCCTTGACGCCACAGACGATGATGGTCTTGCCCATCCGTACGAGGGCCGAGCCGTCGGCTGTAGAGATAGATCCTGTGATGACGAGGGGATGAACGGTCCATCAATACTTCACGGCGAGGACGCTGCGAGAACGGGGAGATGGAATGGTACGCAGAATAAATGACATACCTACGTTAACGAACACATCTCGCCACTCGCCTGGTTCCCGCCCGTCAGGTCTGACGCCCTCTGCAAGAAATCGCTCGAGGTACGCGTGCGGATGGAGTCGTTGGAAGATCTGTGCGCGCAATGGATCCGATTGATGAGCGGGAACGGACATGATCAACAAATGTCCGACTCGTGGGTGAACGTATATGGAAAGTCTATTTAAATTATGTAATTTTTGATATGTCGAAGCGTTGAGACGCGCGATTATCCGGCGCCGAGTTCAGCATGTCCGTCCACCAGAAAGCGCGCGTCGATGAAGATGACGATCTCGACGACCTCGATGGTCAGTCGTGTCTTATCCCTCACGTTCACCGACGCTCATCTCATCGCCAGACGTCCTCGATCAATTCTCTCCGCCAGCTCAGCCGACCTCCCCTGCGCCTCCACCTGCGCCTCCGCCTAGTACCTCTGCGAGCGCGTCCACATCGTCACGGCCGATGGGTGCGGACGAGGCGCTAACGGACGATCTTGCAGTCGAGTTCGCCAAGGAGATGGAGTCCTTGCTCAAAGGACTCGGGATTGAACCTCGGGCAGGTTCGGACGGGACTGATGGGACTACGGAGCGCGAGCAGCTCGCAGCAGCTTGGGAAAATATGCTCGTCGAGGGCATGGACGGGGTGTCGCGCACGCCTGGGGATGCTTTGTCCCCGGGGCCGAAAGCAGACGACTTCCAGTCACGCGTCCGCTCGACCATGAATAAGCTCAAGGAGAGTGAGTCGGGCCTCAAGTCATCCGATTCGTCTGCGAGTGGTGGCGGCGAAGCCTTCGAATCGTTGCTATCTCAGTTACAGGGCTTGGGTGACCTTTCTGGCGACGGCGCGGAAAGTGAAGACCAGCTACAGGGGGTCTTGGAGGCAATGATGGGACAACTCATGAGCAAAGACGTTCTGTATGAACCGTTGAAGGAGTTGCACAGCAAGGTGAGCATCCATGTCCCTTACTTCACCCGTCTGACGAGGACCGTGAGTGTTTAGTTCCCTGGGTATCTCACCGAGCACAGCAGCACCATATCGCCTGAAGATAAGCAGCGCTTCGATGGGCAAATAGTGTGCATCAAGCAGCTGCTCGACGAATTCGAGGCAAGTTCGTATCGCGACGACGACGAAAAGGCTCGCGGAAAGATCGTCGAGCTCATGGGCGAGGTGGGTCGTTTCTCAGATCGACGATGCCTTGTTCACGTTCATGTGGGCACACAGTTGCAAACGCACGGATCGCCGCCAGATGAGATTATGGGTCCTCTCCCGCCCGGCTTTAGCATGGGGACCGATGGGCTTCCCAACATGCCAGAGGGATGCAACGTGAATTGAGCTGTACACACTTGTATTCATAGATAGTCACGTGATAACGCGAACATGAAACGCGGTTGAATTGTTCCCAAAGTCCAAGTTATGCCATTGATATGAACATGCCTCCGCGACGTCCACGACGATCTGCCACTGCCGGTGACGCCGACGACGTCGACAACGACGCCGACAACAATGGCGCACGTCGCCAGCCATTTCGCCCCCTCCAACCTCTCAGAATATCCCGCTCACCCAACACAGTCCTCACACCCTCCAAATCCACACCCCCGCGCGAGGTCATCCTGACGCCCCGCGCAACTCCCAAACCCCTCAAGCGCAAAGCCTCTTCGCGCCTGAAGCGTCCAGCGACCAAAGTCAAGAGCGAACCCCCCGACATCGACCTCTCAAAGGTGCGCCCGCCCTCGCCATCGGAAGACCCGTTGCTCCTCTCGGGGACACGCTCAGCGAGAAGCCCACCGTTGCATACACGCTTTACCCCTCCCTTTTCCTCCTCCCCGTCTGATTCGAAATGCATCGATCCCCCGATGGCGTTTGCAACACGTCTCGCCGGGAGGCGAATTGGTGCCTTGAGAAGCTCGCCACCCCATGCGCTCCCCTTATTCCATGTGCCACGCGTCGTCGAAGAGACAAGCGGAGCTTTTAGTGACTCGGACGACGACGGGTTTAACCTCACGGGGGAGTATACGGGCAAATACAAGACCCTTAAAGTCCCCATCAAGGCGGACCCGCCGACGAGCGAGACGATAGAGCGTACGGAGCCATGGGGACGGCCTGTCAGCCCATTTCCGTACAGCCAGATCATGGAGCATTCATTGCCACCGTCGGACTTTGCAGGGGATGGCGATGGGCGAGACGATATTCATGATTCGATGGTGCCCTGCGAAGACCCGGACATGTGGGAGGTTGCGACGGAGCCTCCGTCTTCAGACGTGGAACATTCGCCCCCACCGTCGGTCTCGGAGGATGAGTTTGCGGACTTGGACGACGATTTTCTGGTGTTTGATGTGGACGCGGAATCGACACAAGTTCGCCCACTTGTGGCCCCTCGAGAAGCTCCAGATTCGGGCCAGACAATCCTGGAGGAGCAGGAGGAAGAAGCACGGATTGATCGTGAACTCTCGGTTGCCGTTGATGACGACGACCCTCTCGCTCTCTCCAACGCTGAACAGCACGTTAAGCCTACGGGGGATGATTCTTCGGACGAGGAAGACGAAGTAGAGGGAGAAGACATTATCAAGATTACCAGCGAAGACCCCAAAGCAGCTGCTCGTGCAGCCGCAATCTTGAGAATGGTAGGTGAATGCCATCACGCACACAGGGCCGTTCTGATCGATCTTTTCTAGCATGACTACGACTGTATTCTTGCCGCCGAAAAGCAGAAGCGGTCTAGCAGATCCATCAAATCGACGCGCAAACGTCGCAAGACCATCGAGAATGCTGGCATTTCCAAGTCTTATACGGACCTGAAGACCCAACGGTGGCGGACACTTCAGGGGGGCGAAGTCTCACCAGGATCGCGCAGTCTTCCGCTCCTCGAGCTTTGGCGGGATGCGGAAGATAGCGTTTTCCTCGAGCATCATTCAATGAACCACTGTGATGCCTCACTCACGTTGTCGCCTCTGAAGGTGAAGTCGACGCGCCCCGAACCCTTTCTCCCCCCTTCATCAGGAGAATGGACTCGCGACTGCTGGAAACGCTTGGATAAATGTCTCGTCGCTGAGCGACTTGCCGTTGCGGCAGCACACGGTCTCGGTACAGATATATTCGCGGACGTGGGAGACGTATCGAAAGACGCAGTCCTGGATCGCTTTGCAACTCAACTCGGTGGTGAATCCATTCTGGCTGGTCTTGGACCCGATTGGTCTAGGTGAGTCCAGATGACATCAAGTTTTATCCTCTAAATCATATCCTACCCCCAGGGATAACTTGATCCTGAGATTGGACGTTCTCATCAAGAAACAGCGGTCGCAACGTGCGACGCGCGCACCCATGTTTACGCGTCCCGACTCACTTGGCGCGACTGAACCACGTTATCGTGGGCTCTTGCAGGAAGCCATGGCACTCTCGGGGACAATGGATGGATACACGACTTCTGGGTCGATGACGTCGGATACCACTGTCGTCTCCGAACGACATGGCGCAGGGAAGATGATGTTGCCCGATTTGTTGTCGTATCCAGAGTCCGGCTGGCAGACGAGTCACTTGCATGGTCCCATACGGACGCCTTCCCGGACGCCTGATCTCATGCTACCACACCCAAAGGATCAGGTTCACCTCCGACACGCGTCGCTGCCGCATACATCGATGATTCCTGTTCCTATTCGACCCAAGCGGTTGGTCGATCTGCGGCATCTCTCGCCGATCAAAGGTGATCGAGGGGAGTGGCGACCGGCAGCCAGGCGAAGTAGTGGATGTAGTGTCAAGGACTTGGTGAGGCAGTATGAGAGCTTGCAGGATACGTCGTGATTTGCTTCCTTATATGCATCGTTTTTAAAGAGTATGGTTATATGTCGTATGTGTTTTGTTTGTGATTTCGGGATCGCGCTGGGCGCCATAATCTACGAGATTGATTATTTGGAGGTTGAATCGATCAATCACTTGTAAGAGAATATATCATAAAATTGTTATCCTGGTTTGCATAAGACGGTACTAGGGATTTCACTACATAAAAAGGAGTTGATCGTTGTTTAATAAAAGCTAGTAACCTGAACGTGACATTCCGATAAGATAGTTGAAAGAACGTGCATCACTTTGGAATATATAGTGGATAGAACATGATTTCGCGCGAGAAAGTCTTCCATCTTGAGATGGATAATTAATGGGTAGCGTGAGCAGCGCCTTCGTTCAACGGGGATGCACCAGGTTGATCATGCGCACGGATGTGGAGGTGTTGATGAGACAGCTTGTCGAAAACCGCGGCGACACCGTGTTTCTCCTTTGAAGTGGCCCTGACTGCGGGGTCACGAGATCCGGAGCGAGAACGAATGTTGCCTGCGCCCCCACGCCCAGTCGACTCGAATTCTCCATGTTGGTGCGTGACGCGCTCGATGTCGGGCTCGTGGATGACGGTGATGTTTGCAGCGCCACCTCTGCCGGTCGAGTGACTGTGTAACGTGTCAGCGTTCGACATATTCGAAAGGGAGGGGGGGTACTGACATTCCCTCTTGATGCGCATGCTGCCTCCGCTCCTCTTCGTCAAGAGCTTCCGGCCTAACGGTAATTCCGGGGTGGATGTTCCCGGCGCCGCCTCGTCCGGTGGAGTGCATGACAGCGGCCGGATCTCGGGAGCGAGAACGAGAGTCAGAGATGTTTCCGGAACCACCACGGCCCGAGGAGTGCTATATCACATGGAACTCGGATTGGGGGCTGTTGGTTTTAGAGTGAGGGAAGGGCATGCTTACGATGGTGGCTGCCCCTGCGTGTTCCCGAACGAGCTTGGCCTGGTACTCGGCTTCTGCGACATCTGGGGTGATGGGGTGGACGTCTCGGGAAGAAGAACGGATGTTTCCAGCACCACCGCGTCCGACGGAGATGACCTGATCGTATTGAATGTCAGCAGATACGGACATGCAAAGAGGGGGGACACTGACCCTGTCGGGGTGAATTGCAGGCTCGCGGCCACGGGGTTGCGAAAAATCGTCTGGGCCTCCGGGGGGGCGGGCGTCACGAGATTGGGAGGAACGCCTGATGTTGCCTATCCCGCCTCTTCCAGAGGATTGCTGAGCCAGGTGAGGTTTAGCGCGCGGATAAGAGGTTGAGCGGAAAAGACTTACAAAGGCATCGCGTCCCCTCGACACGGAGCGATGCTCGCAGTCGGTTGGGGTGTCTGTCATGAGAGGAGGTCAGAAAGGCACTCGGCGAGCGTGAAGGGGGTCTAATATAACAGAATAGAATAGGCGTGGTATCTTATCTCCCCCAGTGTTATCAAGCCAGGTCCAAGGGGCTTATCTCGTCACGGCTTATCTCCCCTCGCACGCTTAAATACTGAATGGAGACTCACCTGGCTTGTTTATCAACGCCTCTGATAGAGAGGGTGTATCTCCCCTCTCCGCTGACAGCGCACGCGTCAATCGTGCCCCGATCGCAGACATTTGCTGCGAAAAGGATCTGCGTGTCGGTCTTGGTCCTGTCTCGAATGCAACCGCCATTGCTGCCTTGTCGTCTGAGTCCACAGACATGTCGAGTTATATAGGGAACAGCGTCGGTGAGGTCAAATTTTTTTGAACGTGCGTGATCTTTTAACCCTCCAGGACATTCTGAGTCACTCCTTGTGCCGGCCGACGTGCCTGACTCTGAGGTCGTGTGGTTACGGAGCTACACAACCTTCAAACATTCTGTCATCATATCAACTCAGAACAGACCGTCCAGCCGCCAGCCAGCCAGCCATCCCGTGCATTGGCACTGACAGATGGGCTGGCTGCCGTATGCCATCACCGGGATGAATGTCACGACTCTGCGAACGGTGACGCCAGTCCGTCCGTTAGGCGGCGGGTCCCGGTCATCACGCGGTCATCATCTAACGACTCTTCCCGTCATGGAGAAACGTTCACCGTTCGCTATCACTGGAAGCTAATATGTAAATTTACTCCCGACCTGCCAGTGCAACTTTGAGCGAGTCCAGGGCTTGATACTGCGAGCACGACGAGGATACGAACTTGTTCTTGCAGCCTTTCATAAGATCTGCAATCCTTAGATCCGTCCGTCGCAACATTTACTGGCAGCCGTCTGTACACGCTCAAGCCGCTGGGAGCGGTGGCTATTGTTTCAAAAAATGTGATGCATTCCATTCGATATTACAATAGAACAGGATGCTTCGCGTACGTGTGCTCCCAGACTACCCACGCCATGCATGATAGCCGTTCTCTAGTTCTCAGGTGTAAATTTCAAGCATGGAATGAAGCGATCTTACACACGAGTGATAAATTACCTCGAGTGCTCTATAACATGAACAACAGGCAATAAGAAAATAATGGCAATGTTAACAATACAATGTCGTCTCGTCACGGTGTAGTAGGTCCAGGTTACTGCACTGGATTCGGGTTCCTAGAGGGGTATCATGGGGTCAGAGAAGATATATCACAGGAGATTTGAACCAAAAAAAATGGAGGATCAGATAGGAGCGAAAGACGTGATATTCGGTTGTCAACACAATAGTTTCAGTGTGAACTATGCTTGATTTTTGCGTTTCATCGTGCAAAGTCGTGGGAAAGACAGGAATGACAAGGCACTCACATTCTCCGTTTCACTCCAGGAACGGTGGTGGTGACATTGACGAATCTACAGAAGATGAGTCAACGTTCGGCATGGCGAGGACGGATCCCAAGTACTTGCCTGCGGTTATAGAGGTCGCGCTTCTTGGCACGGCCAGTAGGGGGTTTCTGCTTTTCCTGCTTTTCAACCTTTGGTGTTTGCGACTTGACCTTGCCAGCGCGTGCAAGAGATCCGTGAACTGGGCGGAATAAGCATTGAATGATGCGAGAGATGGAATACACACCTTTCCCCATGCTGGTGGCTGAACAACTGTCTTCGGGTCCCGACGAAGGTGGCTGAGGTACTGTATAGTCCGTCAATCGGCAACTCCCGAGCCCCGGTGTAACAATGGACCTTGATCAATACTAATGCGAACTACCATGTACAATATCATGCATACTTGGGGTGTCCAGACCAGTGAATCCAATGGACCGTCTAAAACATTTTGTACAGTTCATAGTTGATGACATAATAATATTCTCATCTCACGGAGTTAAACGGTGTTAATGCTCGTTTGCAGGGTGCCTGACGTTCGCTGCAGAGAACCCTCCTCTACTACCGTGGGAATCAGGGAACAATGTCGGTTCAAAAAACGTCCTGGGCGGACGATGTAGACGAGCTCGCAGAACCCATCAGCGACTACATCGACGAGAACGGGATACGCACAACGATCGAGTACGCCATCAACGATGAGGGCAAGAAAGTCAAAGTGAGTATCATCCTCTTTATCCTTGTTTCAGAGTTACTGATCGTCTACATTACAGATCACCCGCAAGATCAAGCGGACGCTCCAAAAATCGGTCGTCGAACACACCGTCGCTGAGCGCAAAAAATGGGCAAAATTTGGCAAGGAGAGGGGGAACAAAGAGGGTCCCGATCGTGCTACGACAACCGTCGTCGAGAATGTCGTACTCAAATTGAGCGCTGGAAACAAGGTAACGCCATTGATCTCATCTGCTCATACACTTCCTTCTCTGATATTCGCCCACGACTCAGTCTGCGGAGCCCGAGCCAACCGCTGAACAAAATATCAAGACCGAGCTTGCGAAAGCAGGTGCTGGCAAGGTCGTCTGTCGATTGTGTAAAGGAGACCACTTTACCGCCAAGTGTCCTTACAAGGACTCCCTTGCGGGCCTCGAGACGGCGGACTTGCCCACACCAGACGACTCGAATCCCGCCGCTGATGCACCTCCCGCTCCGTCGTCGGGCGGCAAGTATGTTCCTCCATCGATGCGTGCAGGTGCCCGCGGTCCTGGAGAATCAATGGGTCGCGTGGGTGGGTCTGGCTCACGGGAAGACCTCCCCACGCTCCGCGTCACGAATATATCAGAGGAAACACAGGAAAATGATCTGCGCGAACTTTTTGGTGCGTTTGGCCGTGTGGCAAGAGTCTATGTGGGTCGGGACAGGGAAACCGGTATTGGAAAAGGCTTTGCGTTCGTCAGCTTTGAGGATAGGGCAATTGCACAACGTGCGATGGAGAAGCTGAACGGAAAGGGTTATGATAACTTGATTCTGAGCGTGCAGTGGTCCCGTAAGTGATCGACACTTGTTCTCTTGTCCTTCTACTGACAACAACGCCGCAGAGCCAAGACCGGAAGGGCGATGACCATTTTCTTGTAAATGTCCTATGTACCAGATCTGCGCTTTTCTGTGACCGAGTTACCTACTTATTAAATTGGTTCCGCTTCTCGGCCGCGCGACCAACAAGCGATCTGCTCTAGTTTGCTGCACTTGTACTTTTCTACATATCATACGTGCGAGCGGCCACCAATCGGCATTATTTAGTGGCCTACAGTTTCAGGTACACCATCTCAAGAAGAAGGCGGGCGATAGTTTGTCATATCTGCACTGTTGGCCCGGAATTGACGATCCTTTACCAAAACTTGACCACAACAAAGATGCAGCAGCACAATCCAGGCGCGACTCTTCCAGCTGTAGCCTACATCGTTTCCGAGGAACTAGTCCGGGTAAGTAGTATACACCTTGGGGGTTCGAAAGCAAGCCGTCCCAATGGTGACATTAATCTTTGTCGCACAATGACAACTCGACTCGGACATTCGTCACTGATGTGGAAAACCCACCTGCAGGTGTCGTCTCTGCTGCCTTCAAATAAAAACCGTTCATTATTGGTACACTCATTGGTCAGCGCATTCGGTATACAGTCGTTGGCTGCAAGTTCCGACGACCAGAAGTGTGTCAAATTCCTTCGTCCTCGCAGAGCAACCAGCAAAGAGCTTTTGGCTTATCATACTCGCAACTACCTTGATTATGCGTTGAACCCTTCCAACGACTACGAAGACCTATCTCAAATTGCCGAGTTCGGGCTCGAAGACGTACGTGTTCTGCTATACTGTTGTGCTTGTGTCATACACGCAGAGTAGGACTGCCCACCATTCCAAGGAATGCATGAGTATATACCCCTGGTCGCAGGAGCGACATTGACAGCTGTCGATGCAATAAAGGATAATACCTGCGATGTTGCTGTCTGTTGGGATGGAGGCAGGTCAGCTACATTTCACTGATTTTCTCGCACCTCCCCGTCCAACAATTGTAGACACCATGCACAGAAGTCCCGTGCTTCTGGGTTTTGCTATGTGGCCGATTGTGTCCTAGCCATCCTTGCTCTGAGACGCATTCCACCTTCTCCGTCTTCAGTGCCGCCACGGAGGTCTCGTGTGATGTACCTCGACTTGGATCTCCATTTTTCGGACGCGGTCTCGCATGCTTTTCATAATCCCGGTTTGACTGCGATGTCTCAGGTCCTGGTAAGGCAATCTAATTTTACTTGGCTGATTTGACACAGAAGAGTACTGCACTTTAGACGCTCTCTATTCATCACGCCGCTCCTGGTTTCTTTCCTGTTTCTGCTCTTTCTGCACTGCCAAATCCAGAAGATGCCTCGTTCGACCCGTTTACATTGTCTCTCCCATTGCAAAGAGGTGCTTCCTGCCGGACGTTTACACGAGTGTGGCCAATCGTGGAGAGGATCAAGGATACGTTCCAGCCAGACTTTGTCGTAGTCCAATGTGGCGTGGATGGACTTGCAGGTGATCCTATGGCGACTTGGAACTGGTCCATTGGTGGCCTAGGGTCACTCGGATGGTGCATCGATAGAATAGTACAAACCTGGCCGGGAAAGAAGCTCCTTCTTGGAGGCGGTGCGTGCCAGTCGTCTATCATCACGGCATCACCAAACGTTCTCTCAAGGAGGATACAATTCCCAAAATGCTGCACGTGCTTGGACTTTTCTGACGTCGGTCGCGGTAGGTGAGTTGGCTAATCGGACTGTCGCTCTCACAAACTCTGGTATTAGGCTGGCAAACCACTCTCTCTAGATGCAGAGATTCCGGACCATCGGGCATTCCCTTTGTATCAACCTTCGTTTACGCTGGACGTTCCTGCTGGCAACATGCAGGACCAAAACTCGGACGAATACTTGCAACACGTCGAAGATATCTTTGGAAGAGTTCAGACACTGTTGCAAGGACGGCTATCTGGAGAAAGCCCATCGTAATGCCCGACCAATACGTTTATTCCAGACTGGTAAACATAGAGGGTGATTCTATCAGGCTCGTTATCTAGCCTTTTCACACCAGGTCGGCTGTCAAGGGGCTGACACTGTATGCAGGGGCGGTGTAGTTGAAAGTTTGGGCAAAAGTCATGGCGGACGTCGTAGGAACGACAGCGTTCGGCGTCGTGGGGGTATTGCTCGAGCTTGCGAGTCCAGTTATCACGGTGACAAGCCCGGCACTGGCGGCCTCGAAAGGCAACACAAAGGTCACCGGTGCAGGCGCAGTGTCGTAGTTGACAACCTTGATTAATGGACTTCAGAAGATCCTGTAGTATTCGTTACGATACATGCCTTAATGAAGACGGTGCGAAGGTTGGTGTCGCAGGTGACGCTCCAATACAGAGTTCCGTTGTAAGTGGGGAGTGTGCTGGGCAGATATTCGGTACCGCGGTGGGTGCTGAAGAGCTGTGCTTGACACGTTAACGCGGCCATGACGTCGTGTGTGAACATAGATCATACCTGCTGGACATAGTAGCTAGTGGAAGGGTAGACTTTTGAAGCACTGTTCGTCTCGGATCGAATCAATAATAGATGTTGTCAAGATATACGTTGAGGCTTACTCAAAAGCGACAAGGTTGGGTGTCTAAAGCTGACATTAGCAGTGTCGAGGAAAGAGAAGAGGTTGTGGAACTTGCCCATTGGTAGTTGGCAACGTTCATCAAGAGCGGCGCATAGGAAGCAGCGAAGACAATATCCACGTTCCTCTCGAAGCTGGTCATATAAGCAGCCTCCCCCACAGCACCTGGAGCGAGAATGTATCACAAGATACCAAAGCCGTTTGACAGAACAGCTTACTTTGTACAGTGGGATACATTAAATGTCCGTCGAAACCAAACAGGTCGGCGGGGTTGGTAGAAATGGCAGCGTATTCACCCTGGACGGAGATGAGTGTCTCAGCAGCGTTCTATAGCACAAACTCTACCTGGAAGTAGTATGTGCCGTTATGCTACATATCCCAAGAGTGAGTAGTAATCAAGGAGGGCAAACAAATGTTTCCGCTCACCTCATAAGCATCGTAGTAGAATGCGTTTTTGACAAAGTACTCTATTCACGAGTTGAGAATGCGAGGTCTGGGGACAGAAGGTTGGCTACCTGGGGTCAAGTAGACATGATTGTCATATTGCATAGGAACAGGATCCAGGATGGGGTTAAATGGATAGGTAGTGGCGATGAAGTCTTATTTGAGATGACAAGATCCATCATGTCCAGTTCAGGCAAGTTAAGTAAATACATACAAAGCTGGGGGAATGCTACGCTCAGATTCCCTGCAAAGTCCCTCCAGCGATAGATGTATCTAATAATTTATGATCAAATTAGTGCAGTTAATTGATGTGCAACAGGCAGCCTCACGATTCAGAAGCAAAGAAATCTTCGTTACCAATTTCAACATAGGTAAGGTTGAAGGGCTCAGGGTGACCGAGGGAGGCACGAAGGGCAGCTTTAGATGTGAATTAGACGTGACATGGTTAAGAAGAATCGGACATACCATATTCGTTAGTGGCCCGGTTGCCAATCACAAAGTTGATCTGGTCAATAGCAGTTTGGATATACAGAGCCAACTCATCCTCGGGAAGACTCTCGCCATCAAGAGAGCAGCCTGCAGTAACAATTTTTAGAAACAAAATTTCAGTCCTTGTCAAGTTTGACAGACCTGCCCAGACAGCCATGATTGGTTCCATTTCCATATCCTCACACAAGTACATGTACTCAAGCAGACCAAGACCACTAACAGCTGATTAGTCAACTTCGTTAATAGTGAGCACAGGTCACTCACTCGGTATTAATGTAGCCCCAGTCTCCCATACAGCCTATTTATACAGGATGTATCAAGGGAAAACAATCAAGGAGAGACACAAACCAAGCCTATTGACAAGCGGACCAACAGTAGCATTCCATTGCCACCTTGTTGCCCAGGTTTGTCCCTGAGGGTTTCTCATTCAATACCCACGGGTTCTTCCATGATTTCTAGATTTACCTCCTGTGAACCTTATCAGAGTTCTAACAAGGGTGATTTCGATGAGCTGTACCAAGTTATTCCCACCAGGCAAACAGAAGAATGAAGGTTTTGTCTCATATAATGTCTAGGGTGTCATCAATGGAAGGCTGATTACACGATAGCCGACAACAATGCGCACTGTTGCGACATCATTTCTTAAACCATTTGCACAGCCCTTGAAGGTAGGGGGGAACAAGGAAAACATGGCGAAGTTGATAGTTTGAACAGCTGCATTAGCCCCATCGAACGTGACCATAAAGTTGTTTGCTGTGGACACAGGTGACAACGTTGGTGTCAAGGATACAGCAACTTGCTTCCATGCCGTTTGTGATCTGCTGATCAGTACTGAAGCCGAAGCATACACTTGGCCTGCACTACTCTGCAAGGAAACAGTGGCTACTCTGTTGAATGAAGAAGCCGAGGGGAATTTGTAGTAAAAAGAGGCATTGTAAGTCTATTCCGAATTCACCTGAATTCCTGGTGGTACAATATCAATGCAGCTCCCGACACAGGAAAAATGACGAACCATAATAGCCTTCATTCCCGAAACCAACTTTTCCAGAGGCGCCTGATGGGATGACTAATTGGAGAGAATTTGGGAGTGCTGACGAGACGGGGGATGGGTCTGCGATCACGTTGATCCCAGCCATGTGAATGGCGCTCCAGGCATATAGTGCAGCGATTGTATCTGCATGTAGCAGTTAGGAATGGCAAAAGAGGTGCTGTTGGTTGCCTACCTGGCGTAACTTGCTGGAAAGCTCTGTTCTGGAGTACTGGGTGAGGATCGGTCAGTAATGATCCACGGCGCGAGTTTAAACCAACATTCTGCATAAATACCACGGTCACCACTCTATGCAGCGGTCAGCGGATCCCTCGAGCTTGTACATAAAGGTCTTACATGCTGTCATATGGTTATTTTATCTCCTGTTCGTCGAGGAATCTAAGAAGTACACTCACATTAATGTCCTGTGAGAGGAAGAGCCAACGTGTCAGATAAACAGACGATCAGAAAGGGATATTAGCTGTACCTCGAACATCTGCCCATCTGGGCGGAGTGCATCAGTTACGTGAGACGGAAAAGTCTATGACTTACAGAGGAGTGGAGGAATAGCATGGCTCGCGATTCCATCTACCGTAACCACTGTCGTGGTAGTTGCGCAGCTGGCAAGAACAACCGCAGCTTGCACACTGTGAAAGAGGAATCGAATCAGCACTGTTCAGACTGTGGCTGACACGGCCATGCCAAACTGCGCTAGAGTAACATATATATACTGGCCACTGGCACAGAAACCTAGCAGTCGGGCCGCGGGGCATCACGGAGCGACACGCGCAATCATCCTGGCCCACGGAACCCAGTGGCAACGCGATCAAAGAAGTCCCAGTTCACTGCGCGAAGCGTTCACAGAAGTAGATCGATTGAAGTCGCATGATACTTACGCATGAGATTGAAACGAATGTCAAGTAACACCTGGGCCGTAGTACTTCGGCGTTCTAATCGGGACGGTGCCAGTGGCTGTGCAAAACAGGGACGACACAGATGAGTACAATAATTTATTTGTTTATTATTACTCCCAACTAAACGTCTTCATCAGACAGGCATCAGATTGCAAGAGTCAAAGCTAGCTCTTCCTCAAAACTCGGTCCGGCAAGGCTGGCTAGCTTGCTATGCCGTCGTGATCTGTGTAACATACCTCGTTTATTAATTCTTCGTCCTCGTCCCTTCCATCGTTCGTCAATCGTTTCCTCAATGCTCTGGAATGCATCCGTCCTGAGCACAGTGTCCTCCGACACTGAGCCAACCGTGGTGATCACATTCGATTCCGCCAAGTATATATTCAATGTTGGTGAGAATACCACCAGAGCTTTTTTGCAAAGCCGGCAGAACTGGAAGAAGACGCGTGCACTGTTTCTCACTTCAGTGGGCACTCAACGCGCCAGTGGTCTTCCTGGTAGATCCTCATTCATTTCAACACCTCTTGATCTTACTCAGTTCTCTGTTCTCAAGGGTTCTTCATGACTTTGGCCGACGCTGGTCAATCCCAGATGCAGGTCACTGGTCCGTCCGGGCTCTTGCATTTAGTAGCTTCTATGCGGAAGTACACCTACCGGTAAGTCATGTCAGGTCTTTCGTGTATCTTTCGTATGACAACGTTTCCAAGCGACAACCTCATCATCACTCCTGTCGAAGTCCCCCTCGTCCCACCGTGTACGGAGACCGAGGATCGACCTGTGTACAAGGACGACAATATATCTGTTTTTGCGCTTCCTGTTGTCCCCCCAGAATCGCCTTTGCAAGCTGTGAATCCTGGAGGTGAAGCAGCGGGTTCGTTAAAGCGAAAACGCGAAGGCTCACCCGAGCAATCATCCAAGCGGCTGTCAAATCAGCGTGGCGTGGGTCCTCCTGCGGGTGATATCATGGCCACGACGGAATTTTTGCGCAAGGCTGCATCCGCGCCTGATTTTGATCCTGCTTCGTTGAGCGGGGAGGTAGCCCAAGCATGGAGGCAACTTATGATACAATCCATGTTTCCTGCTTCTCAGATGTCGTCAGTAACACCGGACCTGGGAACATACCAAGAGACGCGGGGAGCGAGGAGCCGTAATGCCAACACAAAGCAAGATGCCTCGTCGACTGCTACACGCGTTCCCTTCCCACCGAAGTTTAGTAGACCGTTGCCAGTCCCTGAACGAGCTCTTATCGGTCATTCCGATCCGACTCTCAAGCCGACCCTTGCGTATGCCATCGTAGGACCCCGCGTACGTGGAAAATTTGATGGGAAAAAGGCAGTTGATCTGGGTCTGCCTCCCGGTCCACTGCGTGCGAGACTAGTCAAGGGAGAGAGCGTGACCGTACAGGTCAAGGACAGCAATGGTAGCGTCGTTGATCGCGAAATAAAACCGGAAGATTGTATTGGAGAGAGTGTGACTCCAGCGGTGAGTCGAGCCTCGTGCTTCTTTTCGCTGGAATAGTAAACTTTTGTAGGTAGTGTTGCTCTTCGACACACCAACGTTAGCCCACGTCCCCGCCTTGCTCTCAGGTTTCGCCGCTTCTGGACATTTTTCCAAATATCTATGGAAGCATGCAAAGGACTCTAAACAACATAAAGTCCGAGCGATATTCCATTTGTGTGGGGATGGAGTCCTCGAAGACGAGCATTACAAGACATTCATGGACGGTTTCGGGCCCGAGGTACATGTATGTATTCAAATTATCTAGCCCAAGTTGTTTGTGACTGATCATATGCAAGCACATCGTCGCTTCGCGCAAGTATCTCCCGAATCTGATGACATTTACGAGCGCCGCATACAGTCAGCTGCGACTCAATCAGCTAGATCCCAATATATTCCCGATACAAAAGTATTCGTGTACCGCTGACCACGCGATAAGTGGTGCGTTTCCATGTATATTTTTGTGCTCAAGCACAGTTGACATGGTTGCGAAGATATTCCTAGACTGCCCGCTCGCGTTACGGCTATGCAAAAATACATGCTAATCAACTTGCATCCTCCACGTCCGCCACTCCTGGACCCAGATGCCGGAAAGGGAGATCTTTTCCACCCAGCAGTATCTTCCAGTTCTCCATTGGTTTTGCCAGACTCCACTCGTAACAGCTTTGCAGACGCTCAATCATACGTTGCCCACAATGAATCGGGGGAAACCTGCGGCGGAGATGTGATAATATGTCCACTAGGGACAAACAGTGCAATGCCTAGTAAATATAGAAACGGTGATTCCGAAGTCCCCAGTGCTTGCCCCCGACGTCACGCTCACGTATTTATAGTTTCTGCGACACTTGTCCACATACCTGATCACGGCTATGTTTTACTTGACGCCGGAGAAGGTACTTGGGGCCAACTAGCACGAAAGTTTGGAGACGATCCCACATCAACCTCCAGCGTATGGCAAGTCCTTCGTGAGCTCAAGTGCATCTTTATTAGTCACATGCACGGTGACCATCACATTGGACTGGCGAAGATTTTAGCAATGCGACAGCGAGTAAGCGTCCGGATTCTCAAGATGTCTTACCCTGTGGACTGAATGTCATGCAGCTAGATCCTCCCTGCGATGCACCACTATATGTGGTGGGTCACGACAATGTTTTCATGTATCTACATGAATATGCAGCCCTTGAAGAACTTGGACTCTCACCTTGCTCCAAAAGTCCTGTCACTTCGGTCTCAGTGGACGCCATCCATTGGAAGAAAGATTTCTCCTCTCCTTGGGTTCAAGAGGTCTCCCGCAGGTGCGCGTGTGCGTGAACGCATTTGTACTTTTGCTCAATCGGACTCCCAGTTCCATTTTAGCTCACCGTGACATGTGTGCTTCGCTTGGCCTAGAAAGTTTCCGAACTGTGGATGTAACACATCGTACGAGCTGTCATGGAGCGATCATCAAGCACAAGGATGGTTGGAGCATCGTGTACGTGTATATGTGACTTCTTCAACATGTCTAGCGCTTATTGTCCTATCAGGTATTCGGGAGACACTATTCCCACACAGAAATTGGTACAAGCGGGAGAAAACGCGACGCTCCTCATTCATGAATCCACCATGGCGGATGATCAGGCGGAGATGGCCACAGCCAAGATGCACAGTACCGTTGGTCAGGCGATTGAAATCGGGAGGAGGTATGGGTATTTTATCTGCAGTAAAAGTCAGCCATACTCACCGCATCGTAGAATGAAGGCTCGCAACACCCTCCTCACTCATTTTTCTGCGCGATATCCGAATGTACCTCCATCTGTGGTGACGGAACACAATCCTGGAGATCCAATTCTGGCTCTGGCTTTTGATCACGCCAACATCAAGATCGGCGAGATGTGGAAGATGAACGCCTACATCAAAGCTATCGAACAGAGCTTCACAGACCTTGAGGACGAGAACGAGACGATGCAGGTGGAGGTTGACGTTGATCTCCCATAACATGTTATGTGTTACATAGTATCTCTAGAGATGTAACTACACTTCGAGCTATCTCTTCACCTCTCTTATCCCATGTCGCCCTGTGGCGACTAGTGGCTTCAGGAGCGACTGCTTCAGGAGTCGCACGCGGAGAGTCGGAAGACGGCGGGGGTATGGTATCGTTATAAAGATCCAAAAACGAATGGCAGTGGGTAATTAGCGACTTTATCCTGTCGGATGGCGATGTGCCTGGCAGTGATGACATGACGATGGTCTGGTTAGAGGGATCATCTTTAATGAGTAGTCCCAGGAGGATCGCAGTGTATCCTCTCAAAAAGGCACATTCGGGAGCATCGTCTTGACGATTATCAGAGTATTGGACGTGCAACATAGTAAAGCACTCCAAGACTGATTTTCGGGCAGGACATCGACAGGTGCGAACGCAGAGGCGAGAGCCAGGACACACGGGATTAATCACTAAGAAACAGAGTGAGCGCTTAGGTCTGTAATCAAAGCAAAAGTCTTACATTTATTTCTGGAAACAACCGCTGCTCTTGGGCTTAAAGTTGCCCAATTCATGACCATTCCTAAAGCAAGACAGAGGAGATCGAAAGCTGAAATATCCTGAGATTCCGTATTCCGTGATTCTGACCATCTTGCTTGGGATCGCATCACGGTCATGGCGACGAACGGAAGTGCATGCGGTACTTCCAAGGCTGCATCACACCACCACGGATCGTCGTGTGATAAAAGGGTGAGCACTCGCATGGCGCCGCATAAAGATCTTCGCGCTGGTGAACCCAATAATGAATCTTGCTGTGATGAAAATCGCCCATGAAGAGCTTACCTATGTCCATCTCTTCTTTATTCTCTTCTAAGAAACCAGAGGAGGCAACGCAGAGCGATATTATCTCTGACGTGAATCCGCCGATGTGTGACAATCTACTCGAAGAACGATCACTGGCTGGATTGGTTGAGGACCAGTGTCCGAGGAGATACGAGTCCAGGAGGCGGAGGCAGGCTTCAATATGGTAGAGAGACGGTACGTCGCTTGGGTTTATGCTGGTTGGCGGTAATAAGGGAAGACCAGACTCATATGCAGTGATACGTGGCTCCAAGAGGCTAAGCTCAGACCTCAAGTTTACGAGCAACGTAGACAGATACTGGTCTGTCAAAAAGGACGGGGGTAAGGTAGCAAGTGAATGCGAGACAAAGAATCGTGCCGAGGGCTGCGCTTCATGAGTCTAAGCACGATACAGAATCCCGACATGAGACGAACCTGGTTTACAACAGACAAGGGTGATTCTTTTGACACTAATTTCCCAAGCGACTTGAGCTACCCAAGTATATCTTAGTTCTGTGCATGGATTCCTATCTCAAAAACCGTGCTGACCGCAGTGATCTCCGTCTGCAAAATACCAAGTGACTTGAGGTCATCATCCGAGCCGCTTGCAAGAGCCGAAGTAAGAACATCCTTCCTGTGATCAAAGGAACTCAAGATTTCCACGAGGGTCGGTATGAACTCCTTCTGCTGAGCTACCTCTATGAGGGTGTGGGGGTCTCTTGCAGCTAGGGCAGCGAAGAACGTTATAGTGGCGTCGAAGATCTGATGAAAGTTGTGAGCTAATGTTTGGGAATGCGAATGCGAACGTACTTTATCACTCGTCCCAGCCCGTGCGGCCCAGAATTTATCCCATGTGCGAATATAAAAATCCGATGTCTTTGCTCTGCGGTTGAAATCGACATCGCACAGTTTGTTTACAACTTCGAGGGCGCTGTAGTCATATGTCAAGGCCGAGGCCGAGAACAAGGAACAACTACGCACCTCGCCCTCCGCAGGCCAATTACGCTCGAGCCGTCGAGACCCTCAAACAGATAGCCTACTTCATCCAAGAATCTCCTGCTTTCTCCCTTGCTTCTGAGTTCTGTAATACTCTTCAGGTCATTCATCATGCCGGTGGGAAGGGAAGGCTGGGAAATTTCTGATGGGTTGCGTCTCAGAGGAGTGGGCACTGCAGCCTGTTCATCCTGGTACGGCAGTGGGTCATCTTCAGACAGGTCAATTCCCCAGCGGGAACGCAGGTCGGCGTAGGAGTCGTGGGGTTCTGTGTCATCCTCAACAGCATTCAAGGGATCTGCGTCAGGGACAGGGAGAGCTACGAGGAACGAGCGAGACGATCCTGCGTATGTTCTGATATTTCGGGTTGGGATGGGCTTTGGAGATGATTGAGTGGAAGCTTCTGGGGTGGTTTCCCGCTCTGGGAATGTCGTTGGTAGGGAATGAGATGACGCCTGACGGGCCATTTGAACACTCGACGTGGTGACCGGTGGTATTTCCGTCAAGGGTGTTGCTAGGGGTGCGGATTACAACATGAAGTGCACGTAAATTGATCACTAAACCTTCAAGTGAGGACTCCGTTCTAGAGCGACCAAGCATCCGTTTGACAATGCTCCCTCGTGTGGGTTGACTACCGGAACGCGAATGATGGGAAGGGGTCGTAAAGAGAAAAGTCGAGTCTCTTGGTGATCTTTCTGGGGTTTGCGGGGAGCCGGACATACTTCCAGAAGCGGGCCCGAGTTGCGTCGCTGGGTGTTGCAAGTCGCCGATATTCATCTTCCGCGCGGTGGGCGTCGAAGACGATGACGGAGGTGCTACATACATGATTCAGACACTAGCATTCGTCAAAGATATGAAAACGGACTGACACTGGTTCTGCACATGTGCACCGAGGTATGGATTCTTTCGCTTGGGTGAGACAATCTCGACAAAGACCTTGTGCCGTTTTCGCGGGGGAGAAGGGTCATTGAGAGGTGGATCGTCGGGCTCATAACGGTCGCTGGTCTGCGATTGTACGCCCGACCGTCTTCGCAGTGCTCTTCGACCGTATGTGCGCTGCATCCAAGCTCAAGTGACTTTCCAATTGAGATACTAGTGAAGTGGTCCCTCTCGATCATTGCTTCCGAATACCCGAGCACGTGATCAACACAACCAAGTCAACTCTCGTTTGTTAGTCGGACACCATTGGCAATGCAATGCAATCCCTCCAGGCGCGGATAGATTCTTTTCAAAAGACAAAGCGGGTCAAACGTTATCCAGGCAAGCCATCTTCATCAACAGCCTCTCTCAAATGGCCTCATCCCCTGGACTTTAATGCAAACGCCAACACCCTGGCCGAGGCAGGCTTCTTTTTCAGTCCTAGCTGGGATGACAGAGACAGTGTTGCTTGCTTTCTGTGCGGAAAGGAACTCAGCGACTGGGATGCAGATGATGACCCATTTGAGATCCATTACACCAAGTGCCAGAGCTCGTGCGCGTGGGCTGTGGTTCGATGTGGCTTAACCGAAGACCTTGATAACGACGGGCGGTACGGCAATTCCATCGTTCACGCCCCGAATACTCATTCTAGGCCACAGCTACGCATTCGAGAACAAAATGCGTCTACCCTCCAGCAAAACAATGGAGAGGGCCCGGTTGGAAACCTTTGGGGAGGATTGGTGGCCTCACGACGAAGAACCGGGTCATGGTGCGACGTCCATCAAGGTAGATCATGGTGATGATGTCCTCCTTTTGAACTAAACGGTTATCTAGATGGCGCAAGCCGGCTTCGTGTACACGCCACAAGGTGCTGGGGATGATACGGTGATGTGTTTGTATTGTAATCTTTCGCTGAGTGGTTGGGAGAAAGAGGACGATCCGCTGTATGGCTCGTACTTTCCTATTCCAGCAACTCTACTGATCCTTGCACAGTGAAGAACACCGTAGACGGGACAGTAAATCCGGCACTTCTTGTCCTTTCTTTATGTTCTCGTCAAAACATACGCGCTCAAAGACCGTCAAACCTAGCTTGCCAGTGAAGAAACCATTACCCGTGGACAGGGCAGAACAGCAGTCTGAAGATGAATTGGCGGTCGCCCACATCACGGACCCGCCAACGTCACGCGCCAAGCGGGGAAGGGGTCGCCCTACGACCTCGGCTGCATCATCCAAGTCCCGACGCAAGACTAAAGCGACTCGTGGTAGAGCTGTCAAGGCATCAGCTCCGGTTTCGCAGCGCTCTCCATCGCCAAGTCAAACAGTTTCTCATGAACGAGATGAAATGACCATTCACGACGCTCCTATGGATGTCGATGTCTCGCTTGCAGGTGCCTCTGCACACCATTCAACCACCGAATCACTACCACTCAGCAGCAAATCACATCAGGACAAGAGCTCCTCGCACATGAACGGTTCAGTACATTCATTACCCGACGAAGCTATGTCTCTGCCTAGTCGCAGCCCGCCGAGCAAACCCGATGCTCCGCCCGACACTGTCCTGAATTATCCAGATCCAATCGTGTCATTGTCACCTGCTGGGCAGCCCACAATCGCGAACTCCCAGCTTCTGACACATGATGAAAGAACCATGTCGTTAGAGCAATGGATACGACGAGAGATTACCCTCGGTCATGAAAGGCTTCTGACTGACGGGCGACGACAGATAGAGTTATTTAAGATAAAGGCAGCTGAACTTAGAAAATGTATTGATGAGTTATGAGACGGCTTTGGTTGGTAGAATACATTTTTGCTATGGCAAGTTTGGCATTTATGACCATAACATCTGGCAGTTTGATGCGGCGCAAAATGGTAGCTGTAGTGATCTGGAGTGGCTTGGCCAGTCATGCATGCGATGCATGTTATGTAATGGTATTGGTGCTCTTAGGGCCTGCAGGACGTGAAACCGCGTTTCCCTGACCTTGCAAAGGAGATTATAAGTTCGGCGGCGACATTTACTAGTAACTATCAGAGAACTCACAGCTGGCGAATATTTAAGGCTCAAGCCCCACGTAGACGCTTTTGAGGTGGCTCCTGTTCTGCATCACATATCTCAGCCATCTCCAATCCTCGCTTGGATGATTGAAGTGACGCTGATGACGACGGGCCCTCTTGCGCATCATAGTATTCCACATCCGAAGGTGATGAGGGCGCAGCGTCGTCGGACGTGAGGGCGTGTAGTGTCTGCGTATCGCATGTAGCAGGGCTATCACCAGACATGACCGACGTTGGCTGCTCAAAGTCTTTCTCCGTTGGTAGCTGCCCTTGAAGGATTTTGCCCGTACGTGTCGCCTTCTGTTCCGCATAGCGAGTAGCACCCACACGCAAGGCAGTGGCGATCCTGAAAACCTGATTTCGTTCTCTTCGAAACTGCCAGGGATATTGAACAGATTCCACCGGAGTGCTGCTTCGTCTGGCGAGTCTTCCGTGGGCACGCCGATAGCCGGAGGGACGATTGATAGTCTCTGAGATAGAGCTGTCCAGCGAACACGTTCAGCTGGTCGATCAGAGCCCAGGGTGGAGTCCAGTCGGAGGGCAGGGGAGAGATAGAAAGTGTAAGATTGTCGGACGGTTTCATTCGCTGGGATGTGCGCGGCGCGTACACATGAAGGTGGACGTATTCGCTTTCCCTGATGTCTGGAATCAACCTGTCAGCCTCGAATGGGCTCAGCAAGACAAGTAGTTGGTCAAGGTTGTTACGGGAGAGAAACCACTGAACAGGCCGAAGATATTGATCAATGGTTCCTTGAGTGGACTCGGGTTTGATCGTCTTGCAGAAATCCGCTGTAGCCAAGATAAGTGGATTCCCAGACGTCTGCATCGCGAGTAGCCGCAGAGCTCCTTTCGAGTGTCGTGAAGACGGGATGAAAAGCATCGTTCGCGTGTAATGGGAGGATCTCGCCGGTGGTCACAAACTTGACGACGTCTGGGTGCAGGGAACAGTGTCCCGCCGGTTCTGCCCTTGGAGGCAGCTCCATCTCTCGTTTACGCTCCCGCTGGCGGTTGACCTCCCGTTCTTGTTCCTCTTCCATCTGTGCATTCGGAAATGATAGAACCCCGAGATCTTTACAACGTTGACGGATCCCTGGATCCAGCTCCGACAAGGTACCCGAAGGATCTTTAGCTTCACAAGGTGCATAGAGATCAGTCAGCGACTTGAGCTCTGGCTGGAGCCATGCATCCGACAGCTGATCTGGCCCGAGCTCATTATTGCAGAACCGGGACCAAGCGTCAGATCTCGGTTTATGGCTCATGCCTTGTTGTGCCCAGTAAGGAGCCCGCTGCTGAATATCGATCCAGGTTTCGTGTATTGCCCAGCATAAGATGTCGACATTGTTGACTCGAATGTTCGGATCTATTTTGCCAACCACAGTGCGGATGCTCCGATCAACCCCGAGCGGCACAAAAAACATGACCGAGTGACCATGACCCAGCTTGCGCATCCGCATACAGCCTGAGAGTTATAATCCGTGAGATTGAGCGATCGAATGATGGTGGAGAAACGAACCTTGCACAAGATGATCTTTGGTGACCTTGGGTCCTAGCGCGACGGTTGCTCGGGACCCAATGGGGAGTTTGACGTCGGTACCCCTTGTGTGCGCATGATCTAGATAGACAACGCAACGGTCTAAATGCTGAGAAAGCGGTGATGATCGTATTGATTGAGTTATGCCATTGCGTGTGAGTACCATCAGTTCATCATTCCCATCGAAATAGATGGCACCAGTGGTGTCGTCATGGGGAAAAGGCGGTCCTGATGTATGGAGGAGATGTCGCTGCCGTTAGCGGATCGGCCAGTGTACCACTTAGGTCACGTGCCAGACCACCCTCGGGAGATACAGAGCAGCAGTAGCGCGTGGAGGATTGGGCTAGCTGTGAACGCACAAGCTCCCAACTGCGGTGGTACAAAGTATTCGGTCTGTTCGCAACACGCAGGTCAGTCATTAGAATTCACGTTTGCATTGGAGTGAAATCTAACGATGATGTCCGTCTTTCTGGCGAAGGTCCTACTATGCATCGGTTCTACGGCTTCGGGTATACTTCGTCTAGTGTTTGACACGGATTACTGAACATCGATTAGGCCCTTGAAGACTTACATAGTACTTTGTGTTCGTTGAGACGGGGCTTAGCAAGGTTTGCTCGAGAACGTTAGATCCCTGGATAGTGTGATCTTGAGGCTCGGGAAGATCCATTGAACAACACTTCCGTGGGATTTGAGTAGGAGTGTTATTGCACAGGTCACCCAGTGCATGGCAAGGATGGAAGATATCGGTTCGAGAACTAGGAACGGAAAGATACTTTACAAGTTTGTGTGAATCGAAGAGGTCGATAACCTCGTCAATCATATCGCTCAGGGCTGTTTTGCCTCTTGCTCTCAAGCTGGTGGACAACCGTGAGAGTTCCTGGGGCAGTTCAAGGATGACAATACGTCTGCGCGATATGGAAATGAGGAAGGACTCGCTGAGGCTATGCCAGTGAACGTTGGGTTTAACAACTTCGCCGCCCGCCTATACTCGCCCTAATACATACCACCATGTCTACGACTTCTACCACTGATGACCCCGGCCCCGAATCGACCAGCTCATCGGCGTTCGTACATACTTCTACATCATTGCAGTATGCTGTTACCCATGTCTTTCTTCCTGTCCAACTTCCCCGCGACACCGACTACACCCTAGAGAACGATCTTTCACTAGCTCGCGCAGTGTCCACTGCCGCCCATGCTTATAGCACACATGTCTGCGGGACTTCTGAGCCTCAGTGGTATCGCGTCACACAGATGCTCGACAACTTGCGAGCCTCTGTTCAGTCTGAACGCCTGGGCAGAGACCTCGTCGTCTCCAAACTGCGCGGAATGGGAACAGGAGGTACGCCCATAGGTTCCCCATAGATCCG
>JBBPQP010000399.1:0-27271 GCA_038092555.1 Boletus subgraveolens | reverse complement strand
CCTGCTCTGCTCGCGTCGAAAGAGTTGACGTACAGGGAGGATGTCACGAGGGGATTGGAGAATGCTGAAGTGGCATTTGACAGTTTCCTCAAGGGTGCATTTATTGGAAAGAGTGTCGTCATAGTTGCGGACGAGTAGGTCGATGTTGCAGTAGAACACTTGTGATATGTATATGTACTTGCCACGTTCAGTGATATTTATTGATGTCATCCTCAATCATCTCTATCAGGTAGGGTTCCATGCATTAGTGGAAGATAAAGCGCCCTACCTTGCTGATTAACGTGTAAAGCTGGAAGGGATCTACACTTTGTCCATGCACAGGCATAACTCATCTTGGTGGGCTTCTGATGGTAATTCATCAGATCATTGTACGGGTATGAGGTGAGGGCCGGCCGGGGTATAAGTACTTAGATAGTTCGAATACCCACGATGCGTGATCAATATACAACATCGATATCCGTCTATCACTCCATCGTCGTGGTAGCTATTGGGGTTCCTCCACCCGAGAATGCCCATAAGCGACGAATACGCTGCCCGCACGGCTTGCAGAGATCATACGTTGATCAATACACAACCCCTCAGGGGATCTCTGAGAGGAGGGTTCTATAGCCAGTGCGAAAAAGCGAGGATGAATTACGGATGCAAGTACAGTCATACCATATTCAATGTCAATCGAGTGCACAGGTTGGTGAGTACACTCTACTTCGCGACAGTGTATACATTCAACTCGTCCCAAGGGAAACCGCGATGGACGGAGATCCTATGTGGTTGGTCTTGATTATGGGTACGGTTTTGAGAGGTATGGGGGTTACGAAGGATGGGATAGGGGCTGGGACGTGAGGATACCCGGGGGGTCTGGGTATCCGCCATCAAAAAATGTCGGGCATGCCAGAGTTTATAATCTCCCCAAGGCATTGCTACTGGAAGAAGCACGGGCAGGATTGAGAACGGCGGGCGATGCTCTCGTGAGGTTGCGTCGACGGGGAACAGACAACCAGGAACTGATTTTTTATTTATTTTGCTAGACACAATATGCAAGGGTCCAAAGTCTCTGCCAAGCTCACCACGAGCTGAATGCATGTCGACGACCGGACTGCAAGTTCGATCATGATTTGGTTGACAGCGCACGAATTAAGAAGCTTGCGCGATGGACACCAGGAGAGGGCACAGGCGACTATGATGCGCTAACGGTCGAGTGCCGTGTGGTGGAGGGGCAAACAACATGGAAGATCATTTTGAAGGAGGCTGTTTTCGCGGGGTTGAAAGCGACGGATCCAATTGCGCGCCGTATCCCGTCGAGACCATACAGCTACGAGAGTGCGGAACTGTTGGACGTAGTGAGACATATGGAACAGGTTGTTGGACTTGCTACTTAGCAAGTGACAGTCATATTGGAGTAATGCAGAGTTCTACTGTAATTACTTAATTTGTGTAATTACATCTAGCCAAAGTTTCGGCCCGAGGCGCTGGCACGTTGGCGACGCTCGGGTAACACACCTCTCTGGCTGTACACCCGCTAAGTTATACTACAGTCTGTCATCTGAGCCTGGGACAACGTCACGATGGGCTCGACAGAACAACATAACTTCTCCGGAGCACTTGCGACGTGGAAAGGTGCGCCTCTACCCGTTCAAATAAGCTGCAACACTTCGCTCATGCACCGTCGCATTCGTTCGTTTTCTGTCTATGAACTTGTCGTCCCAAAATCTCTTTGCTTCGCGCCTCTATTTCACCTACGCGCCTGCATGTCTGTTGGGACGCTTCAACTGAGCCAGCCATCGACCTCCACGAGCTCCAAAAGGCGCTCGATGCACAAGGCATCGAGATCGTCGAGAACCAGAAAGAGAACGTGGTCAGTCGCAAGGGGCTGGCTGAGCGCACTAAAGGTACACTTCGCTTCGTTTCAGTGCCTAAATCTCAACACAGGACCTATTGACACATCTATGTACAGAGTTCAAGAAGATCCCAGACGACGAAAAGCTCAATTCGTTCAAAGGACTGCTCAAATGTACGTCTCTCTTCCTCGTCGTCGGAGCCGTACGGTATAAGCGCACCCACGTCACCTTCTCCGACCCATTCCATTCCATATAGCATACCAACAAGAAATCGACAACCTCACAAAACGTTCGAAGGTCGCCGAGTCAGCCTTTCTAAGTGTCTACAAAGTCCTCGCAGAAGCCCCAGATCCGTATCCACTTCTTGAAGCAGTCGTGGAACAAACGATCACGTCCGAAACGAACGCATCGTTGACTGCCGAAGCCAATGCACTCAAAGCCGAGGTCGCGCGACTCAAGGGGGAGAACGCTGAGCTGAAAAGGGAGAATGGAACGTTGGAGAGTATGAAGAGGAGGGTTGAGACCTTGGAGGGCAAGGTGTGTGCGCACGTCGCGTGCGGAGAACACTGGAATGGTGTGGGATGCTGATCACGGCGCTGAGGTAGATGGAAGAGTTGATCGTCGACAAGGTCACGCAGAAGGAGAATGAATTGAAAGCAACGTATGATGAACGTATGCGGAATTATGAGGAACGGTGAGTGGCTCGCCGGCAGTCCTTTCGAGTTTGTGCCTATTGCCATTGCTTTCATTCATCACGCGCGTCACAGCGAACAGGACCTGACGCGTCAAGTCACGCTCTACAAATCGCAACTTCGTGAGCTTCGACTATCAAACGAGACGAATCAAGCGCGTCTTTTGGATGCCAGCTCGCGCGCTGATCAAGACCTCGTCTCACGACTGGCTGAGGCAGACATGGTCCTCGCCGATCTCGAAAGGGCGAATAGCAGAGTCGCGGTTGTAGAAGGGAGGAACGTATGTCCCCTCTCCTTCTGCCTAATGTCTGTGTTCTTAGTGAAGGGCGTTATACACAACATAACAGGAGGAGTTGCGTGCCGAGATCGAAGCACTAAGGGCAGAAAGCGAGAACACAGAATTGTGTGTTTGTTGTCTCTCGGCTGTATAGATCGAAGTTGACCAGTTATGCAGGATAACAAACCTGCAATCGCAGCTTTCGACTCTCGAGTCAACTAACGCAGATCTAACAGCCCAACTTCTCTCTACCCAGTCACAACTATCCGTTACGCAAACCCAACTCGCAAGACATGACGAAGAGGGTGCGAAGCGAGAAGAAAGGGGGAAAGCAGAACTGCGAGCGGAAGTGGGCACGCTTAAGCAGAAGCTCGCGACGTATGTCGATTACGACGAAATCAAGCGGGAGCTCGAGATCTTGAAGGTGAGTTGGTGTATGCTTTACAACGAATCTCAACCTGATCACTCATGCCTCATGCTTACAAACAGTACGTTGAATTTGGCGGTCTCGACGACGACGCTTCCGACGCAGATGGTGATGACTGGTCTTCCCACGAGTCGGAGGGTGTACATCTCCCTGATCCAAATGCTGACAAGGCGAATGCACAGCATGGAAAGAGTCTCGAAGTACTGCTCGCGAGCAAGAACAAGCGTATCCTTGAAGAGCTCACGCGTTTCAGGGTAGGGTTACCCTCTCTTCCCTTGGTAATCACCAAATTACACGCGCTCACGTACTGTATCAGATCCTGCACACGTCTCTCGAAGAGTCCTTCAAGTCTACGCAGTCCGAGCTTGACACGGCCCGGACAGAGCTTTCCAAGCAGAAATCCCTCAATGAGAAACTCGAGACGGACCTTCTCGCACTCGATAATCGTTCTGCAAAGCCCGCGAATACGAATGGAACGACGGGCGTCGACGATGCGTTGGCTGGGCTCGGTCTAGACCTTGGCTTGGAAGCCGCCAAGAACAAGAAAGGCGAGTCGTCAGGCAGTACGGCGCGAAGCACGCCGATTCCGTTCACTTCGTCTGCGGATACCTCGATATTACCCATCGTGACGAGCCAACGGGACCGGTTCAGAGCACGGAACGCCGAACTGGAAGAGGTGGGTGTACTGTCTTCCTCACTGATCCTTGAATGTTCACGGGGCACGTAACACACAGGAACTTCGACGCCAGTTCCATACGATCTCTGAATTGCGATCCGAGATCAAGTCATTGCAGTCGGATAACCTCAAGTTATACGAAAAGGTGCGGTATATGCAAAGTTATCGTGAGACGTCGTCGGTGTCGCAGTTGGACCCTTTGCCTGGGACGTCCCGGTCGCACAGAACGGGCAAAGCCAGGGTAGGTGCCACAGGTGATGGTGGTGATGAGGATGAGGTAGAGCTGGGGAGGTGGAGGCAGAGATACGAGGAGACGATGAATCCGTTTGAAGCGTTCCGAGGGAGGGTGCGTGGTTTCCATGTGCAGAGGTATATACACTTGCTTGACATGTTTTATAGGAAGCGACACAAGCATATACGTCCCTGCCACTTCCGGAGCGTCTCCTCCTCATGCTCACGCGAGCGGTTCTCGGACATCGCCGTGCTCGACTTGCATTTGTGAGCTACGCGACTGGATTGCATCTCTTGGTCATCTGGGTCGTCTGGAGTGGGTGGGGATGTTGGGGGGATAGTGGAACAGGGGGGGCGGATGGGTATGTGCACGTATCGCGACCGTTTTAAACGTGTCTGTCGTCGTACTAGCCGGTTTCTGGTACGATGCGATGCCCCGGACCCGATGATCAAATCGTATCATACCCAATTGCTCGTATCTCATGTGCGTTACCCATTTGACTACCAACGATATGGTGACCAGCGACCACCATGTAATTAACAAAATTTCCGCCGTTGTCGTTGATGCATTGATGTTGGAACGCGATCCGCCATTCCAATTTCTAACGCACAAGTACATATTCTTGACATGCGACTAGAATGCCGTTGGGCTTTGTCGCTCGGGATGACATCTGGAACCGAAGGGGAAGTGGTTGTACCAGTTCAGGATAAATTTGGACTAGATCACTTGCATGATCATGATGTGGGTCGATGCGCGACTCCAGACCACCTAGGACGCTGTACTCTCATCGGTGGAGACTAACATGCAGGTCCAGCTTCGCCTAACTCTACGAAAAGGACAGCGATGGGAACTTGAAGGTGTTGGATCCAAATCAATCAATTATGCTGTTTTGCGTTGTGCTAACTTACGGCGCGATTAGATCGATTCATCACGATCGGAGGGTGCACGCGGACTGCTTCTGTTCCTCGACATACGTGTCGTTGGCTTCGACCGAATGCATCGCCCGTGCTGCTCCATCATATCCTCGTTCGATCGCCGTTGCCACTCCCCCACACACGTCATGGCTGGCAAGAATCAGAACACGTACGCTGGGGCGACTGAACAGTACAGTGACCTTGTACTCGTGGTCCTTCAGACTGCACAAAAAACGTCGTAATATATTATCTGTGTTCTTGGAATTGACTAATTACTGGGGGTCTCCACGATACCCAGTCCGGAAACTGGTTGCTATTCCGTGTAACTAAGATTGTTCTTCGATTGTTTCATGTTTTGAATGATATTACTCCAGGATTCCAATCAATTCACCCCGGGGTGTTCTGTCCATACAGCATCGCAATGTGGAAGTCGCAGATTGGCACAGGGGAATCACCGACTCCTACCCTCAAACCTGGGACAAATCATCATCGAAGAAAACGGCAGTGAGGGGCACACTGTCCGGACGGATAACACTGCGGTACATGGTATTACAGTTGAGTGGCAGGGCAACTGAACCAGCGAAGTGGTGAATTTCGAGTGTGCAGAGCAGAGACACAAGATCGGTTTACCATTCTCTTGTCTGCCCACCGCAATGATGCCCCCCATGCCACCGTCCTTGAAGAGGTCGTTGACGTCATGATGTGCAACTCCTTCGAAAGGTTCGTCGAGGTGTGCTATCGTCGGTAGAGCATTCTGGCGGATGTAGTACTGGCAGTTGGAAAATGCAAGTCAGGACACCGTTCCGTGACAGGGAGCTGTGTTTGCCGTACATCACCGTCGCCAGTTCCAGAGATCCTAACGCCGCCCTGGGTGGGTTTCCCTCACAAGGGGTCCCAGGCCCTCTTGAGGGAATCACCCCTGTGCTGCCATTCCTTGGCCCATTACGGGGATATCACCCGCGCGTCAGAGACGGTCAGACCAACCTGCTAGTCCTCCCACCTGTGGGGGTCACGGCGGTAATACACCCTCGAAAGTCCAACGCCATGGGAGCATCAAATCCATCGGGTCAGACTTCGAGCTTTCTACTTCCGTCGTCTCAGGGCCTGTCTCGGGACCGGACTCGGACTTGATATCCGGGGCATGGATAACTCGAACGGTTCCACTGTTAGTCCGAGTCCAATTCCAGTTCACTCCACCTTGCTTCTGTTCAAAAGTAAGACGGGTCGACGGTCTGGATGTCGAGATGCTCAGAGCCGATGGTTCCAGCAGTCGCGCCGGAGAGCATTGCGTGTGGCGCAAGGCTGGATGAGAGGTAGAGTGCACAAACAAGGTGGGAAGGGTTTTTGGTGTGAGCGAGGAGGGCGATGGATGTGCCGCGGCGAGTTGGCAAGGTGGTGTGAGCAACAGGGGGATTGGAAAGCATGAGGGATGTCTCGAGTTCGATCTGCAGCCGAGCAGATAGTCCGTGCGTGAGCGACCTGACAATATTTTTACGGGACGAGGAGTTGACTTCTGACATTTGCAGCTACGTTGGAAACGGTGCATTTGCCAGCACTGAAAGGGGACTATCTGTAGACGAATTGTAAGATTCGAGAACACCCCCACTCGAAGTCATAATGTTCGGATGCACTGGTGGGATACCAGCTCTATCGAAAGGGCGAGGTACCCAATGACCCGGAAACTATGTACACTTACCTTCCAAGACTATTACGGTGACCGCGCTACAGTAAAGGCATCCATCACTTCGTTTCCGAGCTTGGGGTTCTAACCAGCTTTCAGTGCACGAATCACTGGTACGTGACTCTGTACTTGACACACTTTTCGAGCGTCGACAATTCGCGATCCATTGTGCCCGCGCCGCCATGACTAAATGGGTGGCCACGACATAGTTTTGTGCGAGATCACGTTTCCCTCACTGGGGACAATGTTCCGCTCGACCGTTGTAATACTGGACTGTCCCTTAGTCATGGCTGCCGAGAACGAGGCTCGGTCAAGGACGTTTTTCATGTCACGATGGACAAATATATAGTCAGAAAAGGAATGATACGACCGGAAGGTAAAGTTCCTCACCACGTACGGATCCGGTCACCAGTCTACAAGTGGGTGATCACTAGGTGGCGGCGCTTGCCGCCTAAGACCTTGCGTGCCGTCACTTTCGGAGCTATGCACATGAAGGGACGTTCGACGAAATGAGTTGCTAATAATACAAGGCTATAATACAAGGCTACTACAAACTTGAATGGAGCGACCCACGCCTTTCAATGTTTATGTCGCCCTTTCACGTGGACGATGACATTCCGCCATCCAATTGCTGCGCGATTTCGAAGACAAACTATTCACACATCATCCCTCCGAAGCACTGAGAGAAGAATATATTTGGTTAAAGGCCCTAGCAACGAAAACGAGAGTTACATTCGAGAACGAAGGATATGGACCTAGAGAATGAAGTACGAGAGAGCATGTGCAATCGCGGCTGTACCATTTTCGGAAAGATCACAACGGGTGATAACGGATAGACCGGAATGCGAGTATCCAAAAATGGTATTTTTACATAATAGATTTGTCCATGTGTATGATTGACACCTGAACGCACGGTGTGGATGACCTTGCCAGCAAGGTGATTCGAGATCGATAGGTGCCTTGCCCGTCGAGCTTCACTCCCAACCTTTACGACCACCTTGACTCTCGCTTGTTCTACTTTTTTCCATGCCTACACTCTCCAGAATGTCGACAGAAACCGCCATGGATTTCAAAAACATCCGGAAGCAATTTGGCCGCTTCAGGATCCTCATCATCGGGCGGGCGAACGCGGGCAAGACGAGCATTCTCCAGGGGATTTGTGACTCTAAGGAAATTCCGGAGATCTACGATGGCGATGGGAACAGGGTATGAATCCAAGTCAATGTGTGCTGTCATGTATGATACTAAACCGCGCGATTAGATCGATCCGTCACAAGTCGAGGGATCCAGAGAGGTGGGTATTGTTCTCCAGACTTAGACATTATGCAGGCCAGGATTAACCATCTTCAGCGTGGAGTGCACGACATCGAGAATGAACTGATTTTCCTGAACAACAATAATTTCGTCTTTCATGATTCACGAAGCTTTGAGGCTGGTCGCGAAGACGAATTCCTGAAGCTGAAGGAATTTATTGCAGATCGTGCAAAGACCACCTTTCTCAAGAAGCGCATCCATGCGATATGGTAACGGGGCAAATCTGTGTTGCGGTACATTAACCAATGTGTTCTGCCGGACAGGTACTGCATCCCAATGGACAAGCTTGATCGAGCAATCCAACGGGCCGAGGAAAGGTTCTTTGGAGAATGTGACCCTGGAACTGGTGAGCTCATTTTCATTATCGTCTTCTCGAACTCATGATCTGGTCAGTTCCTGTTGTGGTGTTGTTCACCAAATTTGATGCACTTTTGCCTGTGGCATTAATGAAACTAGAGCCTGCTGATCGACAATTGCCACTCCAAGAGCGGCTGTCAAAGGCCGAGCCGCTTATTGATGGAATTTTTAGTAGGGCTGATGTATGGAGCCGTCTTTCTCAAATGAAATATGCTCCAAAATCCTGGGTCCAGATTGGAGGTTTGTATTATATTTTCTCTTACACATATGAGGTTCTACTATTCATCCATATTCTAGGCATGCACAGGTCCAATGAGGGATGCAACAGCCTTCTGGAAAACACTGCAGATGTCTTAAATGATGGAGCTTTGCAAATGCTGCTAGTTTCAGCCCAGCAAACAAACATAGCACTTTGTATGAAATATGCAGTGCAAGAGTAAGTTATCATACAATTTCCTTGCCAAATAGCCTAACACTTACACATGAATGAAGTATAATAATGACTGTAGATGAGATGCATGATTCTACACTTCCTATACAGAATATAAACAAAAGAAGCCTTTCCACACTTGGATTTTGGTTTCCACATTTTCAGGTAAGATAGTATTCCATAATATGGTTTTTATGTCATGTTGATAGACTTGTGATCATTGCTGATCTTCCTCCAATGATCATAGTTGGTCAGTTGTATATTCTGGTGTGTTGGTGACAATACATAATCAAGCTGATGATCCCATGTCCATTCTTTATCCTGCTTTGGAAATAATAGTGGGTAAGTTATATATTTTGGCACATTGGTAAAGCTGATCATACTGATGATTTTGTGTGCATTCTTCACCCTGCTCTGGCACTCATAGGAGGTTAGCTGTGCATTCTGGCATGTTGGTGACAGTGATCATGCTGATGATATCTTGTTTATTCCTTATCCTGCCCTGGATCATAGACTGTAAGTTGTACATCCTAGCATGTTGGTGACAGTGGTCATAGTGATGATTCCTTGTCCACTCTTCATCCTGCCCTGGAAATCATAGGAGGTGAGCTATGCATTCTGGCATGTTGGTGACAGTGATCATGCTGATGATCCCATGTCTATTCCCTATCCCACTCTGGAATCACATATCAATGCATGAAATGGTTGTTAAATATAAGCAAGTAAGTGGGATATGGATATAAACCAAAATTCTATTGACAACATCTTGATTGTCTCTATAACTATTATTTCAATTATAGTTTGTGGGTGATCAAGTGTGTATTTCAAGGTAGTGCATTAATCATGGGCCTGTGATCTGTGCATTTCAATAGCAGCTTGTAAGTGATCTAATATAGATTTGAAACAGGGATATGCTGATTAGCATGCCTTCTGTTGCTTTCTCATTTATAGTTTGTAAGTGGTCTGATGTTGATTTGAAATGAGAATACTGTTGATCAGCATGCCTTTTGCTGCTCTTCCACTGATAGCCAGTAAGTGGTCTGATGTGGATTTGCAGTGAGAATGTTGATCAGCATGCCTTTTTTTGCTTGCCCATTAATAGTTTGTAAGTGGTCTGATATAGATTTACATAGAATGAGAATATTGCTAATCAGCTGGCTCCTGCTGCTTTTATTGGTAGTGGGTAAGTGGTCTGATGCACATTTGAAATGAGAGCACTGCTAATTAGCATGCCTCCTATTGCTCTATTATTAATAGGGAGTAAGTTGTCTGATGTGAATATGAAATGAGAATATTGCTGATTAGCATGCCTGCTGCTGTTCTCCCATTGATAGGATGTAGGTGAAATGATCAAAGCAACTAATGCTTCAAGTAACACCAAACTACGATCAATGTAGAGTCGAAAGAACTTGGAAGGGGGGAATACGAAGTGAGCCCTAAGGTCTCCTGAGTCCTGCTTTGAATGAGATATCCAAAGAGACTAGACTGGGGACTCCAGCCGTAGTCCTCTGGGTTTATATATTCATACTATGTTTGTACATGTTGTATCTAGATCTACTGATCTAGGGCATAGGGTAGACGGTAATTAAATACGTGAGGCATAGGCATGTGGAATGGAAGGAACGGTGATTAAATATGCATGTAATCGTGTGAGTGAAATGGAAGCATGACGGAGATGAACGTGAGAAATAATATATCCATATTGGGATTGGATCTCAGATCTGATCGGGGAAGAGGAAAAGAAACAAAGTGCGTCCATGCGCGAGTCCATCTAGTGGCTCTAGAGAAAGTGAAACTGATACTGGTGAGCACACGTGACTATCACGTGATCCGATAAGATAAAGAAAAAGAATATGAGATTACGACCGTAACAGTAGGTGGTCTAATGTGAATTTGAAATGAGAATGTTGCTAATTATCATACCTCCTGCTACTCTCTGATTGATAGGGAGTAAGTGGTCTGATGTGGATTTGAAGTGAAGATGCTGCTAATTAGCCACATGCCTCCTGTTGCTCTTTAATTGACAGTGGGTAAGTGGTCTAATGTAGATCTGGAATGAGAATGCTGCTGATCAGCATGCCTTCTGCTGTTCTTCCATTGATAGCAAGTAGGTGGTCTCATGTGGATTAGAAACAAGAATGCTGCTAATCAGCATGGATCCTGCTGTTCTCCCATTAATAGGATGTAAGTGATCTAATGTGGATTTGGATTGACAATGATGCTGATCAGCCTCATACCATATGTATATCCTACTACTCTTCCATTGATAGTTTGTAAGTGGTTTGGTGTGGATTTGAAATGAGAATGCTGCTGATCAACATGCCCTCTGCTCTTTTATTGATAGAATGTAAGTGGTTTGATGTGGATTTTAAATGAGAGCACTACTGATCAACATGTCTCCTGCTGCTTCTCCATTGATAGGTGGTAAGTGGCTTGATGTGGATTTGAAAATGAAAATGCTGCTGACCAGCATGCCTCTTGCTGCTCTCCAATTAATAGCAAGTAAGTGGTCTGATGTGGATTTGAGCTGAGAATACTACTTATTCTTTATCATATCTATTGCCATGACTTTTGCACTGATAGTCTGTAGGTGCTTTTATATCCATGAGAAAGTGCAGGATCAATTCATGTTCATTTCTTTTGCCACTTTTCTATCAATAGGAAGTGAGTGATCTGAATTGAAATTACAGCAAAAATGTGACCTGTTGATTGGCACTAATTCTCCTTCCACTCTCATTTCACAGAGGGTAAATAATTTAATATGCATTGACAATGTGGATATCACTAACACATATGCCTACTTTCAATGCATCCTTTAAATCACAATGTAAGTAGTCTGATAATCTACATCAAACTTGTTACACCTTAATTCACTGTCTCAACTCTGGCATACTTCTATTACATATTTTTTTGCATTCTGTTGTGTTTAGCTTGTAAGTACTACCTTGCTACTTTTATAAATTGTGTAATTGTGAATTTATATTCCTATAGGTTCTAGAGTGTAAGTTCAGATAGTACTAAGATATTCATGTAATAACAACAACAATCCTACTTATTATCTAAACAGACTGTCAGTTTTTACCCTCAACAATCATATATGATAGCTAATATCATTCAGATCATTACTCAGCATCAATCTCACCCTGTAACTCTTTTACAATTTTATTGTCCTATGTATTTGCTAAATAATCTCATATTTTTTTAGATCTCTTCAAACCCACAGGCAATATCCATGGCATGTATATTCATGGACATATATTTATTATGTCAATTCATGGTCTGTTTCAGACTAGGAAAACAGCCAATTCATGGAAAAAAGTCCTCCAAGATGGCATTGGTAAGCTAGTTGATTTTGAGTTTTGACAAGTTTCATGTCATTGTCAATAGATCTTATACTGCTTCTTCAATGTTCCTTCACTCTTGCCCAAAGCAATTTTGAAGACCCCTTCTCCTTGGCAGTACAAAAGTATAAAACATCTGGGATACTTACTCAAGTGTCCAAGGAACTTGATGAGCTTTTTGTCAAATATACTGCTGCCAATAACAGAGAGGAAAAGGTGGAACTTGTTATGAATGTAATCCTGCACCACCCTGTGTGTAAGTAGTGAAGTGACATGGTTTCTACATACTGTACTAACTTGATCTCATGGTGTAGTTTGAATGTCATGGCTTGTAGAACCTGCAGTTTTCTTTTTTCCCCTTGAATATAAAGTGGATGAACCTCAAATTGGATGTCAGATCATGATAAGATGATCTGCAGGCCAAAGATGCATGTTGTGTAAATCAATACCAAGAGTACTGTTGATAGCAAGAATTCAACCTTGGTTTGCTCCTATAATGTATAGATCATGGCAACTCCCTTCCACATGTGCCTCCACAGGATGAGCATACAGCCACATTACATTTTTTTCCTATCCACCAAACCATAGTAAATCATTCACAATAAAGTGTTATGGCATTTGAATTAGGTTGCTACAACACTAGCACCATATAACTATAGCAACATGTCATCCCCAGCTGGTTGCATCCATATAGAAAGGGACTGTGCAGTACATTTTGGATCACACTGTCCACAAAACTGTAGTACCTGTTTTGTATCATCCTTCCTGTATAGCCTGGTTGGCCGTCAGGTTGATAGCATCCTTGTACCTCGACATTGCTTCCTCAAGGTCACTTGGCTCACCAGACCTCTCAAAATGAGCTCTGAAAGAGAGAGAAAGATTGCGGAGATGGCCAGGTTTGTCAGGGTGGCTGTCAGGGGTGAGCTCAACAGCATCCTTGTGCCTCGAAATTGCTTCCTCAAGGTCACTTAGCTCGCCGAAACGCTCAAAACGAGCACTGAGGGAGAGGTTGAGATTGTTCAGATGACTAGGTTTGTCAGGATGGTTGTCAGGGGTGAGCTCGACAGTATCCCTGTGCCTCGAAATTGCTGCTTCGAGGTCACTCAGCTCGCCAAGTTGCTCGAAACGAGTGACAAAGCAGTTGCCAAGGCTGCCCAGACAGCCGGGTTTGTCAGGGTAGTCATCAGGGGTGAGCTCGGCAGCGTCCTTGTGCCTCGAAATCGCTTCCTCAAGGTCACTCAGCTCGCCGAAGCGCTCGAAACGAGCTCTGAGGGAGAGGGCGAGGCTGTTCAAACAGCCAGGTTTGTCAGGGTGGCCATTAGGAGTGCCCTCCACAGCATCCTTGTGCCTCGAGACCGCTTCCTCGAGGTCACTTGGGTCGCCCAGGCACCAAAAACGGGTTAAGAGGGAACCAGCAAGGTTGGTCAAACAGCCGGGTCGGTGAGGGCTGCCATCCAGAAGAAGCTCCACAGCATCTCTGTTCCTCAAGATTGCTTGCTCGAGGTCACCAAGGTCACCGACACACAGGCCACCAGACGTGATATAGCGGGCAAGGCTGTCCAGCTGATCGAGCCGGGCTTTCGGAGTAAGGTACATGGCACTCCCAGTGATGGATATCGATTTGCCGAGGGCAGAAGCATTGCGACAAATAAATCGTACGAGAAGCGCAGCACCAAGCCTACTGAGCATCCATGGCTTTTCAACATGACCGTCTGGAGTGAGTTTTACGGCTTCTTCGATCATGGATATTGAGTTGTCGAGGTCGGAGACATCACCACGTCGTACAAAACGTGCGCAGAGTGCATCACCAAGGAAGGCGAGCACCGAGGGCTTGTCGAAATGGCCATCTGGAATGAGCTGCACGGCTTCCTCGATCACCGAAATTGATTTTTCAAGACAATCAAGGTCGGCAGCTATCTCGAAGCGTCTGCGCAACACGGCACCAAAGTTGATCAATCGGTATGGCCGGTCGAAGTGCCAATCTGGAGCCATTAGAGCAGACCGACCTAGATCCGAGATCAATTTGTCAATCTCGACCAACTGTCCTGACGACTTGGCCTGGTATCGTCTGAGCGTTTCCAGTACGAGATTCGCGGCTCGGTGTTCGTAGCTCCCCTCACAACAAATTTGCTTGACCCCAGTCACGAGCCCTTCGATTTCGTCCGTGGCGGACGCATCGCATCGCAACCTCCCGTAACAATACAAGAGAGCTTGAGCGAGTTGCAGTAGAGTCCCTGGTCGATCTGGGAGAGGCGCTGGACGCAACACGAGCACTTCGCGATAAGAAGCAATGGCCTCTTCGAGGTCGGAAATTGCACCGGAAACCTGACAGGATATGAACCTCGCCGTAGCAAGGTTGAATAGTGCGGCTGCGCGATATTGGTGATCGAAAGGGCAAAGGTCCAGCGCACGTTTGAAGCGTTCTACAGATTCTTTCAGCTCCACTATCCCGTGGTCTCTGTGATAGTGGAGAAGTGCATTGTGTCCTTCATCCGTTATTTCTCCGACTCCGATGCATGAGTGGTCCTCGCGTCCCAGCTAACAAAGTCTCGTTGATAACAGAAACATATAATGTAGCTGCCACTCTCACATTGCTATCGCCTTGACTCCGATCAGCGAAACAGTCGAAACGCCGTTCTTCGAGAGTAATAAGGAGCGAAGGACGGGAGGAGGTATCTTTCCCTTCCACAGAAGAGAACGAAACTGCACCGATTTTGAGTAAGAGCCACCAGAACGCCAAAATTCGTGGCACATACGGTACGTGCTGCCATTCTGAGCCAAACCACCCACGCTGATTTCTGATACGCAGAGCGTCTCTCCATTCCCGAGTGTTGGCTCAAATTCGAAAGAAGCGTTGAGGGAGCATCGGACCTTGACCGTTGAATCCATGGGACTAATTATCATGAGCGGCAGCAAGTAGAAAGGAGAAAGGGCTTGCTCACAGCATAATCTCATCGTCCCATTCGATGATACTATCGTGAAGCAAAACCGACTTAACTCTGCTCCTTCTCTTTGTACCGTTGAACTGGATGAGGACATAAAAGCCGACGGGCATGCGTCTGAGACCGGCGACAACGTTTTCCGCCCGCATGCCTGTGAGGCGATTACCATACCTTCTCTACAATAGTACGAGGCGTACGTACGTGTGATTATGATCTGCCGAATATCGCCAGAAGGAACAGGAAAGGAAAATGTCTTGGGAGAGAGCGCTGACTCGCGCAGTTTACTGCAGTCTGCGCTGTTGGGCCCATTGCTGTCGACGCAACCTGGTTAACACTCCAAGCCTTGGCGAAAGAAGTGACCCACGTCTTTCTCCGGAGATACCCCACATCTGAGAAACATCAGGAATCAACGAACAATCGTTGTGATGAAACACTTGCTGTCTGAGCTACAGCCATCCGTGTATTTTTCTTCCAAGAATGCCCGAAAGCGTCCTTCCTCTATCATGTCCTCGTGAGGCAATTCATCCTGGAGACTTGGTCAAGTTGTGCACGGAAGTAATGCAGGACGCCGAACCTCTTCAACCATGGTTAGCCACTGGCTGTCATGAGTGACAGCCACTTGGATATTGGGATTCTTATAGCTAGAAGTTCAGTCTACTATAGCGTACGACATTTCAGTGCGCAAACCTTGTCCAGCAGGTAACGATTGATGACATCAGAAGGGTGAAAAGGCTGGAGAATTACTCAACCATTGTCTGTTCGATAATATGAGTGAGGGTACATACTTGGGATAATGCCGGTATGCGCTCGACACGTGCGCGAGTGATCCGCTGCCAGAAGAAAACCAGGATGCCAAGCAGGAAGCTCGTCAGCAACGTCAGTTCAGACCAGATGCTTCTCGAGCCCGGCGCCAGCTTCTCAATCACAGTATGCTCATCCCATCCCCTCACTTCGATCTTGAAACCTGATATGAGCACGGTTTGGTTCTCGTTGCGGTTGGCCATGTGACTCTCGCGGAAATCGCATCCGATGCTCCAAATATAATTCCCTCCATCGTCACGTTCCAGTAGGATCCGTTCCGTAGGTCTAGCATCATGGAACGAAGCAAGATGCCAAGAACTCGTTTTATAGAACCCAGTAATGAGATAGAGGGATTTGCAATTAGTGAATTGACACCAGTGGAGCGCACGTTCTTCTGCCAGCTTACGAAACTCTCCTTCCTTGTTCTTGTTGAGATGTTGGCGTACAGCACCTGATGGGAGGATAAGGATTGCGCCTGACTTAGAACTTGCCGTGAATTTGCAGGCGCTTACAATACCTAGTCAGCATTGTCGCACCTCTCCAAGTATTGATATTAAACTACCTCTGGGTATGCTTCAAGTTACCACCGTGAGACCCCTGGATGCCATGGGCAATTGCATGACCGGAAGGGATTGCATTTGGAATATGAGGAGCTTCGTTCGAGTTGAACTGGGTCAGTCCAACAAGGCCCACAAGATCCTTGCGCCCGGCCAAGTGGAGCTCGTGGTCTGGGGAGAAACATATATTGAATAGGACTTCGAACTTGCCGTCATCATCAACGTAGCCGACATCTCCGATGTGGAGCCCGTTTTCTGCGTAGGATGGAGGGAGGCCAGGCCTTGGTTCTGGGAACCACAAGGGGTACCCGAATGATTGTCGCAGGTTTTTTGCGTACAGATTGTGCGGGGCCTCGACCATTGCACGAATGTGGTCGGTCAGATGAGAAACATTTGGGTAACGTGTCTCACCGGTTAATTTATCGCGAGAAATTTACAAGCTGTGCTGACCCGGGTACTCATCTTCCTATCGTATCTTTCGGCAGTACACTAGTAAACCAACTGCTGCCATTCTTTGTGTCGCGAATCGGTGAAATAGACTGAGCACCCATGACAAAGAAAGCGCAAAGTCTGACAGCCGAGCAGAACATTCACCGTGCACGGAAACTTCGTGATGAAACTATGTCCTGGGCGGGCGGGCGCCGGTCATCCATGCGGCGCGGGGACGACGAATCGCGAAGGGTCGACTGTCGACACCCGAAAAACGTGCCAAGGTTAGAACGATGTTGATTCGTGCGCTTATGTAAGGCTGGCCAGCGGTTATGAAGTCCTCAAAGTTCGGAGGGCCTTGGAAGGTAAATAGAGCTAGATTAGATACGCTCGTCCTTTCGATCGAGCTGGGAATTCAGCACTGATACCTCCGAACAATATGATTTTGGGCGAAGGATTCTCGAATTTTACCCTCGTCGGCGACGGACAGTCTTCTTTCAATGCTGGTCAAGGTGCCATCTTCAACGTACTGCCAGAAAGGTCAGATGTCGATCGCTCGTCCCGTTGAACATTGTTGGATTGCTCACCTACGGACTATCTAGTTGACTACAGATCGAACTCGACGCATCCCTCTTGTTTTCCAAGCACCGTGCCGCTCGCCCCGCCTTCTTGGCAACCACTCGCTGCGGCACAATCGTCACCCCACTCACTCGCATTAAGAACCCCTTCTTCCACCTCGTCCGTGCACACTACCTCGCACCCAGCCTTGCGCAGCACTTGGTGCTCTTCAGCACGACTGTCGAAACCATTGGCTCTCAGCGGCTCGACAAATAGACCATCGACCCATCTTACTTTTGAACGGAGGCAAGGAGGAGGGAACATAGAATTAGACACGGAGTACCAGTTGAACCGATCGAACCACCGCACGTCCCGGGTGTCGGGTCTCAGTCTGACTCCAAGATAGACGGAAGACAGAAACGGAAACCTTGAAGTACGACCCCATGGATTTGATCCCCACGGGCGCCAACGATGCCCGTAGTGGTGGATGTTCGAGGGCGCGTCGCTGCCGTGACCTCCACAGGTGGGAGGACTGACAAGTTGGTCGGACAGGTGGGTGATACTCCCGTAGTGAACGGTGGGTTCTGGCCCGAGGAATGACAGGGGAGGTTATTCAAGAGGACTTGGGACCGCTTGTCAGGGAAACCTACCCAGGGCTGCGTTGGGATCTCTGAAAGTGGCGACAGTAATGTATGGCGAACATAGCGTCATGTTACGGAATGATGTCCTGATTTGCGTTTTCCAACTACCAGTACTACATCCGCCAGAATACTGCATCGACGATAGCACGTCACGTGCAATATCTCGACGAGCCTCTCGAAGAAGCAGCACAACAGGTTGTCGATAATCTATTCAAGGACGGTGGCATGGGTGGATCGTTGTCGTGGACAGCCAAGGGAACGGTAAACAATATTCTCTGGCCTACATACTTGAAACTGACCACACCGCTGGACCAATCGCCCTGCCGCTCAACTGTGATGGCATGCACCGCAGTGTTATCCGGACGTACGGTGTACCTCTCACTGCCATGTTTTTCGATGATGAATTGCCCCAACTTTGAGAGTGAGAGTGCGAATTCCTCGTGCCAGTCTGCAGTTTGCGTGCTCAACCTTTGTCGTCCCACGTTCTCTTCAACACCTCCCTATACTGATGTCCCCCATAGATTAGATCTCGTGGCGAACGCGTGTCGCGACGCCGCATTTGATAAACCTGGTCGCGATGTGCCCGTGAACATGTCCAACTCAGCTTACAAGGCGCGCCCTTTTCTCTGCACCGCCGTGCCGCACAACCAGAGACTCGGAGGCTGCGGGATCTTTCGTTTTCCTGATTCGTATCCCTTTGTGATATCGGATTGCGAGCTTCGCGCTTTAGCCGGCAATGTGTATGTTCAATACCCGCCATAAAGTTGGGAAACGGGGATGGATGAAGGGGGTGAGCACCTACTACCCCATGGAAGGTCGATTTTTTTGTCTACCTGGTCGTCTCATTCTCGCTTCTGCAGTTACCCTTCTCCTCCCGTTTGACTTCCAAACGCCGTGCAGCATTTACACAATGCCTCGCAAGGTATAACCCGCTCTGTCCTAACACTAGGAGGGAGTGGACTGTACTATACACTCACCACGGGTCAGTTCGAGTCGGAACGCCAAGTGGGAAGTGGGTGATCACTCGAGATCGATAAGTGCAAGCATTCATCTCATTACTTTTCAAGAGAAGGATCTGTACTATAAATTCCCATGAACTGAAGGAACAGCTGGAAGCTCCAGCATGTAAAGTTCCCTCTGAGGCTCATGGATCAGGAGGCAATAACATCTTGAGGCAGCTATCTGTTGCAAAAGCACTGACATAAGCTTGGCCACATTAAAACAAATTGTAGACAAGATATTCCCGAAGATGAAATTGTCATCAGAAAGTTTGGCTACACTCATGATGTTGGTGGCAAAAGGAGATTCACTGATTGAACAAACCTTCTGGAAACTCTTCGAAGGCACAAAAGGGAATTAATGAGAACAGTTAAAAGGAGGATGCATGGACAATAGAAACATCGTCTTCAAACGTGGAGGGGAGTATGTTTGGAGACAATTTTGCATGTGACAAGAAGGAGGACTACTTCGAACAAGTCCTCAGTACAATGTTTCAGCTAGAGAAAAATGATATTAGTCAAACAACCGCGAAGCAAAACAAAGTAAACACTTCTGTCTTCGCCCTCCGCGAGTCAAGGTTTTGCCATGGGGTCTTCCATTGCTGTTAGGGTGACGGGCAAGCTTCGAAGATGTTTGGAGACGAAACGTTTTGATCCGTGCCGTCCGTGCTCGACCTCGCTGCACTGTATTCTATGCGTAGTTGAGGAGGGGAGAGTCCGGGTCTTGTAACGAGCCTCGTGCAACTGCGGCACTATTTGACTCGCATCTGAGCAGACGAAGATGTGTGATAGTGTACGAAGGACCGACGAGCTAAGAGGAGAGAAGGCGATGAGAACGTGCACAGAGGTTAATCCCTGGCGTCTTGCCTCGTTTTCCTTCGGAAGTTCCGAAGGAAACGAGGCTAGACGGCAAGGATTAGTTGCACAGACATCGAATATGACGGCACGGAGGACCATAAAGCATACATAATATTCATTGTTACTCTATTTCAAGCGAACATGCATCTTGACTCCTGAGGATGTTGTGAGTTGGCGATTTTCGGAGGCGTCCAAATCCCGAATCATCGTGATCATGTCGACGACGACGAGGACCCAATTCCAGTGCCATCGTCTGGACCATTGAAGGAGGGTGTGATAGAACGCGTAACGCCTGTCCTTCCGAGACGGAACGGTGCTCGGAGAGGAGGGGAAGATACTCGTTGACATCGCCTTTGTCGAAATTGGACCTGTGACATCCAGGTGGCATCAAACGGGGAAGTCCAGGGTAGGTAGTGTGGGAGAGGGTGGCGGGACAGACGAGGTGGAGCGGGGGAAATGGTGAGAACGTATCCATTCAAAGTCTTCCAACGAAGGATAAATCGTTTCCGCGTTCTTGACATGCTTTACAGGAAATGGTGCAACCACACGTCTCTACCACACCCTGAGCGTCTGAATCCTCTCCATATGCGTACGCGTGCGGAACCCGCACTCGTAACTTATAGTCATACGAGTTATCTCGTCTTGGCCGTCTGGGTGGAGAGGGTGTGGGAGGGTGGAACAGGCGACAGGGACGGCTATGCTCGCCACGTCAATGCACCATTCCCCAGAGTTCCTATCTGACGTAGGTGTAACGTTACCCATTTGATTTATACGTGACCGTGTTCGAAGTTGAAATTGTCCATGGCGGTGATGTGAAATGTCGATACAGTGAGCCCTGGTCTAGATGCGTAGATATCATATTCAGTTGGCTTGCATTGCCTATAATTGTCAAAATATACTTCCGGAACCCACGTACATGAGCCTGACGCAAGGACCTTGTAAGGCCCAGCCTTTGGCGACCGCTCGGCCGAGTGGCGTTCATCCGACCCTCGTCTTTGAAGTTGACTATTATAGAGCCCTATCAGATACACCTGGCCGCGACTAGTCCGCTTTATTTACATTGGTAAAGTTTGGGCGTTGAGGTGAAACTGTCGCCGGCCCGGGTGGTTGGTGGTTGGTTAGTTAAGCGTACGTCGAAAATAGCTTAAGCGTATTCGTGTGAGTAAGTATGACAGAACACCGTCACGAGCATGTTGGCTACCGCCGATTGTCGGAGGCGTTCCGGTTCATGTTCCTGAATGGAAGGATCATATCTACGATGTCACTCGGACTTACTATCACAGGTAGGTTAGGTCCGACTTCGCGGCGCAGGGGTCTGTCATTGAATGTATCGAAGACGAAAGATCTGGAAGGTGATTGAGTGAAGAGTCTACCTCTCGGAGACGAGGGCTTGATACTTGGGGGGGAGGCGAAGAAAGTTTGACTTCCGCGTGCTCATGGGATCTCTTCTGCTGATTGTGTTCGATACACAAACACAGCCGCAATCGTGTTCCGGTTTATGTAAGTACGCTCTTCCGACGATTGTAATCTGTAGAACTCTGAATGACGCCATGGGTAAGTTGTATGACTATGGCAGTGCGAAGTCGTAGAATTGAAACATGTACTGGTAGCGTCCATTAAGATGAATGCGTTGGTTTCACCCACCACGGATGCATCTCGCGCCCACGGAAGCAGATACGGCTGGTCTATGTTGGAAAACCGCGTAGGGATGTGCACCGGAGCTCGGATCAACGGTGACATACAAGTGTATATATACATGGACAGCGCGGATCCACACGTCAAAGTCGGGGGAGACGGTGATTGGGTGATAGACTCTGAATTAGCTCTGATCAAGCATGAATGTTTCAAGTTCAAAGGTCGCCCCTTGGTGATTACAGCGCAAAACGCAAGGGTGAGTTTGATCGCCGTTGTGATAAGCCCACCAAGCGAGGAATGTTACGAGGCGTTGAGAGCATATGATGTCATTGCTAATTGTCTTCGCTGAGTGGATAGAAATGTCTATATCCTCCCATCCGGACGGATCTTCCACTAATTATTGTTGTTGAAACGGAGTGAGGTTTCAGACAGTCAAATCTTCCATGATACACGTTCACTCACGCTGCGGAGATGAAAGCCCACTCATCGAATTTGGGTGGAAAACGCTTCACAGGAAGTGTAACCAGCGCTAATACAGGTACCAAGGCTCTGTATGGGAGAGGCTTATTGGCTGAAACGAGGGCGCCACCCCGCGTGTGAGACTCATGTTAACGTGTACAGCAAGTCGTGTGACCGCGGAGATGGCTGTTCCGACGAGGCCGACTGAGTGTTGAATGCAAGGCGAGTGACGATATGGAGATGCTGCCGTACAAGACGGACGTATATTCCAGAAAAGAAGACGACCCGTATAATTCGATGACATCGGGGCAAAACGGACAAGGCGGTGGTAGAAACGCCGAGATTGCAGTGGTTGGGGAGAGAGAGGGGCGTGACATGTGACTAGTACATTTGATGTCGAGTATATATGGAAATCTCGATTATCGCGACGTTTCCTCCACATCCTCGAAGTCAACGTTTAGCCCGTCCTTCTATGATCATGCAGCACACTAGCCATGATTACGACTCTCTCAACTCTCCACAATACATCCACCAACCAACCCCATCCAGACCCTCTCCCGTCCCTCTCACTTCACAGAGGCAACCAAACCGTCCGCAGCTCCCCAACCAGCCCGGCGCAGCACCGAGAAACACCCTCAGCGGCCTCCTCTCAAACAGAACAGGAAATGCGCCCATTCCTCCCTCTCTCCAAGCAAAGATGATGGCCGTGCGTTCCATTCCCCTTCCCGTTTTGTCCCTTTCTTCATTCCTCTCCCCCGTCAGATGCTTAACCGCGGGTCACCTGGCCCTCCGGGTTCCACTTCCTTCTCCATCGACTCCGCCGCACAGGCTTTGCAGCGCACAAATTTAGATGACGTACAACGCCCTCCCCTTCAACAACCCAATTCATTCCCTCCCCCATCTGCCCCCCGAGGCGCTCCCTCCACCAAGCGCAACAAGCCCGGTTTCAAGTTGTCCGATATCAATCCAGATGCCGCCATCGGTGCCGCAAATGCTGGCCTTGGAGCAGGCAGACCCTCGTTAGTCGATGTCGGTCGTCGTGCCCCTACTTTCGATACCCCTTTCGCCAACTTCAACAAAATCGTGTATGTCCTTCGTTTCTTCTTTACTATCCTTCTCATCTTCGACTTTCCGATTAGCGATCCATCTGGTCGGCTCAACTTTGCCGGAAAGGCCGTCATCCACGCATCTGGCGTCGATTTTTCAAACGGGTCTTCATTTGCGATCAACATGGAGCAGCTCCTTCTCGAACACGAACTCGGTCGGGGAAACTATGGAACCGTAAAGAAGGTCATTCATAGGCCGACTAATGTCGCAATGGCCATGAAGGTCCGCCCTTCCATCTCTCTACCCCATACGTCATTTAATCACTGGCCCCACCCCGTTTCTGTTTGTACTTGCTTCAGGAAATTCGCCTAGAACTCGACTCCACAAGGCTTAACGGCATCCTCATGGAGCTTGATATCCTTCACCGCGCCGTAAGCCCGTTCATCGTCGAGTTTTATGGCGCATTCTTTGTCGAATCGTGCGTCTACTATTGCATGGAGTACATGGATGGCGGTTCCCTTGCCTCCCTATGTTGCTTCCCAAACGGGAATGTCTCCCTCCCCCCTAGTATTTCGTCCAGCCCAGGTTCCGCCTGGACTTCCAGCCCGGCTCCTCTGGCAGAGCAACACTTGCGACGCATCGCATCATCGATGACTAAAGGGCTCGCCTTCCTCAAAGACCAATTGGGCGTTATGCACCGTGACGTAAAGCCGACCAACGTCCTCGTCAACCGTAAAGGTGAAATCAAGCTATGCGATTTCGGTGTGAGCGGGCAACTCGAAAAAAGCATTGCTCGCACCAATGTTGGGTGCCAGAGTTATATGGCTGTGAGTCACGTCTGCTGCGGTTGTCTTCATTTTTTCCGCCACGTTGACCATCCTGCCATCGGTGCTATTATTAATCCCGCATTTGGTCTTGCAATTCACAGCCCGAGCGGATAAAAGGCTCCTCACCTTCTGCGTCAAACCTTGACGATGCCTTTACCTCATATACCGTCAGTGCTGATGTGTGGTCTCTCGGTCTTTCGATTGTGGAAATTGCTAGGGGAAAGTGAGTTGTTTTATCTCACCACGCTCCACTCTACCTTGTTTTACATCTCCGTCTCAGGTACCCATACCCCCCTGAAACCTACGAAAATGTTTTCGCGCAGCTCAGCGCCATCGTCGACGGTGAAGCACCTGGACTTCCGGATGATGAGGACACCCCCGATGAAGTCATTGATGGCCCACTGACCGCAGACCTGAATGAAAATGGTGACGGAAGGCCTCTTGGCAGGAAATGGTCTGCCGAAGCACGTGATTGGATAAGGCAGTGTCTGATCAAAAACGCGGACGAGCGGGCGACATATCCTGACCTGCTTGCGAGTATCGTCTCCATATTCCCAGAAGATGCGTATGCTGATTAAGTATCGCAGGCTCACCCATGGATGAAGATGGACGCGGAGCGTGAGGTCGATATGGCGGATTGGGCGACACGCGCAATCGAGTGGCGAGAACGGGGGAGACGTGGGTTTGCAATCTACGAGTGAGCGCAGTGTCTAGACGATACTTTCACCTTGTGACACCCTCTCGAGGAGAACCACTCCATCTCCACGCGCTTCCCCTCGCGACCGGTGATCCATGACACCTCGTGGCAGGCATGCGACATCGAGATTCACCTGTCACTCAAGGCCCCACTTCGTTGTCAATTACCTCGCTCAACAGAGAAGTGTATCTGCGGTGCGCAAGCTGTGGTGAACCATGCGGCGCAGATGTTTTTACTGCATTAGTTCTCGACTCATCCACTTGGCTACCGGGAGAGTAGCCCCTCCATACACACATACATTGCGCTTACCCATCTCCATTTTCGGGCATCACCATGTAAACTACCAACGCTGGTCGTTTAATACCCCTTCCATACGCGTCACATACATCATTCCTGAATCTATCTACTTACCAACTCTTAGCTACGCTAGTTTTCTCGTGGTCATCATTCGTCGTTTGGTTGTCGGTCATGCATCTGGTTACTTTTGGTTGGATCTGGTTGTTCCATGGTTCGTTCTTGTACGTCTTAGAAACTGTAGTATTCATCGGAGCATTAATCTTATCTCGGTGTCAAACTGTTTTAGTGTGGACAGACGCCGCGCTGGTCGGGTAAAGTGACATTCCGGTTTCCGTTTCTGGCGACCTCGCCCCAGTTTACTCCACGCAGCTTTCGTCTCGGATTCGAATCACCAGCCGTCGAGTGATCAAGCTGTCTCCACTTTACTCTGGTAAGTCGTTCAATTTTTTTCTAGTACTCTAACGAATTTTCTTTTTCGACCATTCTCAGTCGCGCTCAGCCTCGTGCTGCTCTTCCGTGCGGTCCTCGCACTTGTTCGTTCCATCTTCTCCGAATACAGCCTCCATACCCGCTCCCGTTCACGTCGCACCTTTCACGACATGATTCACGTCAAGTGGGACCGCGACATCCTCCATTTTCCAATTCCACCGCTCAACACGCCACTGGGCAAACTCCGCGCCGACTTGGCGGCGTATACCCATCTCCCGGTGGGGTCGTTCAAGTTGGTGTACAAGGGTGCGGTGATGAAGGAAGATACTGCTCCGTGTGCGTACCATCCACTTGTTTGATTTCAAAGACACTCACATCTATCAACTATGGTTGATATTGGAAATAGTGTCGACCTACAAATTGAAAGAAAACGCGACGATCGCGTTGATCGGTGGGCATACCCTCGCACCTGAAAAACCCTCTGCTTCAGCCACGTCACGCTCGCCGGCGCCCAAGTCAAAGCCACCAACACCACAAACAGAGGAAGGTACGATTTTGGCGATTCGAGCAGAGGTGGAGAGGGTGAGGGAGACACTCGTTCCGGACGTCAATGCGTTTGTTCGGGCGCTCGCGCCGTCTTCTGGGGAGGGTCCTACGCCAGAGTTCGAGGTTGCACATTCCGAGTCTGGTGTCCCGCCAACGCCGGTGGATCACACTCGATTGTCAGAGTTGTTGTTGCAATCCCTTCTTCGACTGGATGCGTTGCATATGTCGGGGTCTGATTGGCCGGAGGCGAGGGTGCAACGGAAGGCGGCGGTGAGAGAGGTACAGGGGGTGTTGGATCGGTTGGATGCGGCGTGGGCGGCTCGTTAAGTCGTAAGTAGTATTTATTTGATAGAGATGTGGAGTGGTAGAGTGTCTATGGTGTCTAGTATTTACTTATTCTCGTTTTGAGTGTCGCGGAGGTTCTTCAAACACTGGCGACAGTGCTGGTCATTCGACAAGGAAGATCAGGAAATCCGTTGAATTCGAACTCGACTGATCATGCACTATACACCGCGAGTCGGTAGTTCAAGATGTCAGCGTAGTCGTTTGTAAAATGTAGTGTCGCTTCAATTGGGCTAGGAAATTGAAGTGTCACGTGCAAGGCTCACTGATCTCTCCGAGTCATAGATTTGCTTGTGAACGCCCTTTCACTTGGTTACCTTTACATCTGAACAGTGGGGATAGACTTGACTCGATCTAATCAAGGTACGGTAAGCTATGCGTGCGATATTTATCCACGAGTCACTCAGATCGAGTCATTCGTCACTTTAGATTTTCAGCGCATAAAGCTCGCTTCGCGTTCAAGACTGGTTCCAAACATCTTTCCAACACTAGAGACGGTGCATAGATAATCATGCCATTCCCCAAGCACAACAGTATGTCAAAAACCTCCTACCATCGTCCCATCTGACCGATCTGTACAGTATCACAACCGTTCAACTTCTCCAAGGAGGAAGAAAAAGTCATCGCATACTGGCGCGAGATTGACGCGTTCCAGACAAGCTTGAAACTTTCAGAAGGGAAACCCGAGTATGTCTTCTTCGATGGACCGCCTTTTGCCACTGGCTTGCCGCATTATGGTCATCTACTGGCCGGTACCATCAAGGTGCGATTTTGGATTCACGATTCGGGGTCCAAGGACGATGTCGTGCTGAACCCTTCACGTCTTGTTGCAGGACATCGTAACGCGATACGCGCACGTTACGGGTCATCATGTCACCCGTCGATTCGGCTGGGACACCCACGGTCTACCTGTCGAACACGAGATCGATAAGAAGTTGGGTATCACCGGTAAAGAAGACGTGCTGAAAATGGGCATCGACAATTACAACGCCGAATGCCGTGCCATCGTGATGCGTTACTCATCCGAATGGC